>VYZV01034440.1:150307-175793 GCA_013401275.1 Pandion haliaetus | reverse complement strand
AAATAATCCCTGAATGGACTTTGCAATACTGTACGGGTGGGTGAGATTAGATATCTGGAACATAGGGATGGATTCTCCTCCAAGTGTGATCACTATGTGATCTCGAGTATGTCATTTCTTGTAGTGCATGTTTCCTCATTGTAAAGATCCTAATTCTTCATATGGCTCTTCTAAGCCTATAATTATTCTAACGCACATTAAAGATACTGAATTGGAAGGCATTAGCCAAGGATGTTCATCATTATAAGGTGTATGTAGGTATGTGATACAGTAATTCTGTATGGCCAGGAGGCTGTAAGATAGAAGTTCCGAATAATCAAGAAGGCAGGTAGGCAAAACTGAAGCTTTCTTCTCTTACTTTCTATTGTACTAGGTGATTAACTTGTCTAACAAGAACAAATATAGAGACAAATAAATAAATTTGAAAATTTAGCCCTAAAAATGTATTAGAGTTCCGGGTGGACTCATCTTTGGATCCAGAACTCTCAATTCTCCAAGCTGAAGCTGTAAGGGCCAGGACAAAAAGAAGGACATAGATACCAGAAATAGGACTTGAGTTCAAATTACAGAATTTTTCAGTTAGGTGTCACGTGACCTAGGAGTGCATTAAAGCTTCATTTTCCCTTTTTTTGGATTGTGACTTTCCCTAAGCAGCACTTCTGCCTGTGCTCAGAGCAGCATCCACAAAGATGTGTGTTGCCCCCCTGTTGTGCTTAGAGCTATTTTCATCTTTCTGGATTGCAGACCACCCTGCAGACCCCATGCATGGTTCAGATGAATTAGGCATAGAGTTGGAGGTACGGCAGTATGGAACAGGGCAGGAGCTGGAGAAAAGCATTGATGCGTTGCTAGAAATATCTGGTAGGTGTGGAGAATGAGAGGTAGGTATTAATAAAGTACCTCGCCCAGAGCATGAGGCCTGGCAATGCTCTTCAGTCTGCCCCGGCATGTAACAGAGCATGAGTTGTATAGAGCATGATACCATAACAGGAAGGCATACAGCCCTTATCTTACGCAGAAAATCCATCCCTGCTGATGCTATTGTGCTATTCACACTTTTGGAGCCAGGGAGGTCTCCGTTCGAAACATGGCTCCTTCCAGTAGCAGTCCAATGGCAGGCTAGCAAAGAGCTGCGTTCAGTTATTTGAAAGGATGCAGGAGCTTACCCACCAAAGAGACGCCTGCTGTCTCTGGCTCTGTAGTGAATGAAAACACCTTTTGGGAGTCCCAGCACGGAGCAGAAGATAAAATCCAAACCTCTGCCTCTGTTGTTTTCTGTTGGCTATCTGTCGGCATCTGTCCTGTGTGTGGACTTTAGATAGCCCTTTGCATGCTCTAGCCTGGTAGCTCTAGGGAGAAGTATGCTATGGTGTAAGGTGGAAGAGTTGGATTACTTGTGTTGAATTGCTTTCTAATTGGAAGGCTGTTTTAGAAATCTGAATATTTTTATCTGGAAAGAGAATCTAGTCTAAATGGTAAGTATAGTAGCTGCTTCTACTCTCATGTGGGTTCCTTTGATATGGTTAGGATCATTTGCTTAGGCTGTTTTAAGACAGTAGGTACTTGGGTTGGTATTGTCTTTCTAGCCAGAAGAACTGAAAGTAGTTAATCTCTGTCTGAGCTAGCAGACTGCTGGAGGCATGGCTGTGTGTAAACTGTTATGTAGGGCTGATGCACGGCAGTTTGGATACCTCCGTATGACAATATCAAACCTGGAATGGAAGAATGGAAATCGTATGCTCTAGCCAGCTAGACCAAGGTCTAAGAAAAGGCATTTCCTCTCTGCATAGCTGTAGGATCAGTGCCTTGTAATGGGCTGACTGCAGGAGAAATGGATGGTTTGAGCACCACACTTAAACTCACTTCGCTCCCTTCTCCCCTCACGTGTTTTTGAGAGACTCACACTGAAGTGATAGTAGCAGTGAATGTTTTATAGCTACTTGTGAAATGATGATTAAGTGAACAAGGTTTGAGATGGACTTTTCAGGGATGTCGTCAGCACTGCTAGCTCCAGTACCGATTTGGTAATTAATTCAGTCATAAACATTGCATAGAACATTAGTTTGATTGATGTTTGCACTGCACAGAGAAGGTGTAATTAGCATGTAAGGGGTATGTTGTTATAGCACTCCAGGACTGCCAAGGCAGTGTTCGAAAGGGAAGCCTGGGAGTTAGACTTTTCAGGGTTCTGCTGCTGTCTCTGGTCTTGACTGCACTGTAGCACCAGGTGAATCTATCGACTTCAGTGTACTAGTAGTAGCAGGTATCGTGGCTGAGAGTTTTCTGGAGGATTCTGGATGTTTTCTGGAAACCGGGAGTGCTGTATGAATGCTGGCAATCACTGTTGGTATTGTCAAGTTTCATTAGGGCTTGTTTCAAGACTTTGCTCTTTCATGGTCAAGCAATATGTTTCCCATATTAAATGTGTTTTGATACAATCGCCTTGTTTTACTGTTTGTAGGCACCTTGTACTAGAGCACACGTTCTAGTGGAAGCGTTCCACCTACATTCCATTGTACCCATTAACATGCTTTCCACTTTTGTGTGTTGTTTTGGTCAGATGTAATTTACTTGAAAACCAGCTTTTAAAAAGTGTGAAGAGCATTATTTGCAGTGTGTCATTGGCTGAAATAAAGCCACTGTGTAAAGATTGCATTTTCTTAGGTAACAAATCTTTATAATATTTGGCAGGTGTAATCACTGCATTTAAAAAAAAAAAAAGTATATATAAATGAGATTTAGACCAAGCTGTGCAATGTTAGAGATACACTAATTGTAGTTAATTTTCAGCAACTGAATTGAAGTGACTGTTGGACTACAGCAAACTCTGTGTCTATCTTTGCACGGTGGAACAGGCTGCAGACAGCGATTTTATCAAGGAAGCCTCCCAGAGGGACGGTGCTGCTGCATTCTTTTTCATTTCACAACATTGCCAGCAGCAGGTTTATTCTATGGGATGTCAGCTTCCCTCCTAGGGAAGGTGATTCCTTGCTTGACAGGGTTATAATGGGGAGGCTTTTTCCAAGTTTGCTTGGAAATTGCTTTCTCTGTGCTGACCTAAGACTTCTAGCCCTTGCTTTTCATAAATATTGCATTCACTCTATTAAAAAGTCTCATGTAGCACATTCATTTATGGTTTAATGCAAATGGTCCTTCTTCATGTTTCTAGGGAGTCCCTGAGATGGCAGCATTGGCAGAATTCAACAACGTCCGTTCAGTGACTGAAATGCCAGAAGGAGACGATGCTAAACGCAGTTTCCATAACAGAATGTTCTTGGAACCCCAAGAGAAGAAGAGGAGCATGAAGGCTCTGGTGGTTAAGCAAGCAAAGAAAACTTGCAGCTGTACTCCAGCCAAAGTTAAAGACTATGTTTTCAGTTTCTTTCCCGTCTTGCAGTGGCTTCCTAAATACAAACTAAGAGAGTACCTACTGGGAGACATAATGTCTGGTGTGATTGTGGGAGTGTTACTAGTCCCACAGTCAATTGCCTATTCTCTCTTGGCTGGGCAGGAGCCTATTTATGGTCTTTACACATCCTTTTTCGCCAGCATTATTTATTTCATATTTGGAACCTCCCGCCACATCTCAGTTGGCATCTTTGGTGTGCTTTGCCTGATGGTGGGACAAGTGGTGGATCGTGAAATACAGAGTGCTGGCTATGACTTAGAACCGGCTGCGCTCAGTGTCCTCACAGATACAGCAGCGTATGTAAACACCACCATTTCACCTGTGAATCAGACATTGCAGAAGCTGCTCTGTGATAAAAGCTGCTATGCAATTACAGTGGGAGCCACCATGACCTTCATAGCTGGAGTTTATCAGGTAAGAGGAGGTGGGCAAACAGGTTTTCTGTGGAAATATCTTTTAAGTGATTGTCCACATGAACAGCCTGCTGGGCTTGCATGTGTCCTCAATCTGCATCCGAGGCAAGTGGGTGCAGGGAGGACTGGAGGTCTCCAGTTACTGTGGTACAAGAAATTCCTGTGTCCTCACCTTTTTTAAATAACATTTTGTGCTTGCATTGCTACTTTGTCGGGGACAGTAAGGACCTGCACATAACCACCTGCTGCTCTCACACAATCTGCTCACTACCTTCCTCACTGTGGCCTGNTTTGCTGGCTTATAGCTTAGGCCTCCATTTTATTGGGCCAAAATGTGGTATGTCAGCTTTTCATTCCAGACCTCAGTCATTTGCCTTTTCTTTTATCAAAAAATAATCTGAACAGTAGAAGTCTCTCCAGTTTCTTTTTGTTTATCACTGTGCTTGTAAAACTTTGCTGTTTGCCCATTCAAAGCCAAAACAATGCCATTGTATGAGAAGGATACTACTGAGATGATAAAATATATTTGAAATAAAACTTTTCATTATTACCATATTAAAATATATTACTCAACAATATTTTACCACTGCGTCTCTAATTACTTCCTAGAATTAGCTGCTTGCTGAAATTAAAGCAGGTGTCTTTATTTTTAGTGTCCATGCATTAACCAGAATGGATTTAGTTTTAACAGTACTGCAGAGCTGTGGTATTTTGGTTTGTGAGTTCACATTCATTTGTTCTTACAGTGGCCTCTAGGGTGATAGCTAATCAAACTGTATAGGAGCAGGAAAGGAAACATACCTGTGATACTCTAAAACACTGGTTGCAGGCACAACCTAGGACTTTTTCTTGTACTGCCAGCCAGTGTTGAGTAATTTCAGAAATATTCTGGGACTCTGAGGTACACTGGATTTTGTGTTTCATCACTGTAGGATGGATGCAGTTTTGGAGTTGTGAATTGCGCTTAATATTCTTTGCGAATACAAGTACAATTAAGTTTCTTTGTATGAAGAAGTTGGATTATTTTAAGTCCCTTTGAATGTTAGGCATATTCTAATTGCTGTCTCTCTGCCTGCTAACCAATAGGTCTTCATACCCTCAAATATTTTTTTTTATTGGCAGCTCTAACAAAAATCACATATTCTTTGTATCAGAAACTTTACAGTCAAATCACAAAAAGCAAGCCTGCTCACACCAGTTGCCTACAGCATAACTAGGTAAGACAATTATTGCTAATGTTTTACAGTTAGAAAATCCTTTAATTAACTTAATTACCAAGGCTGTGAGGGAGACTTTTTTTAGAGCTTGGCTCTGAGCTGATGTCCAGTCAGTCCAGGTCCCAAACCTGCCTTCTTTTCAGTAATGTTTTGTGTTTCTTACGAAGTTTCCAGCCATGATCCTAGCCTTTTTTTTTGCCTCAATTATCTAATAGGATATACCATATTGACACTACTTAAGGTTTTAATACCTGTGAGTTCTGGCCTGCAGTCTTCAGATAACAGTGTAGACATCCTTGTTGGCCAGTGCAGGGAATTAAAAGGTTTCTAGCAAACTGCTGTGAGAAGGTCCCTCCATGCTCCATTTGGCATGAAGGCTGATGGGGAGGAAGGGACATCTACCAAGTGTGAAGACGCATGTGTAGAGTAGGTAGCCATAAAACCAGTCATTCCAATGAGAGAGCACTAGGGATTTGTCCATTCAACTAGCATTAATAAAAATGAATGACAAAGCACTTTAAAGATTTATCTCTATTTTTATAATCTGCATCACAAGAGTTTGCAGCTCATATACTTTCCGAGTCAGATGCACCAAACTTTATGCAGTGCAAAGTACAGCTGTTACGCCATAAGCTGTATTTTTGCAGGTTGTGAGCTCCAGTGTAAGACTGACAAGACAACCAAAAAAAGTTTTGGATCCCTGCAAAGTTCACGGAGATTGTAAGAACTTGAAAGAGAAATGGCAGAAGTAGCCAGTACTTCAAATGCTTTTTTTTCCCAGGCTTTCTTTTTTTGCTCACTAGGGTAACTAGAAGTTACAACTGAACCAATAAGCAAGCAATAAACACAGGTTCAGAGTATGAAGACCCCCCCAGAAAGACTGCTCTCTGTTAGAAATGCATTTTGTTTAAGTGTGGTGCACCAGGAGCAGCTGAATGCTGGAGAATGTTTTCTCCATGCTTGGACCATGCCTTGTCCTCCAGGGCCATGCACAGTGGGTTTTTTATCCAACCATCCTCCAGAGCCCCACAGTGATGATATCTGCAAGATATCCTAATCTGTTTTGTGTGGTTGATTCTTTCCAGGTGGCCATGGGTTTCTTTCAAGTGGGCTTTGTCTCAGTGTACCTCTCCGATTCATTGCTGAGTGGATTTGTCACGGGTGCCTCCTTCACCATCCTAACCTCACAAGCCAAGTATCTCCTGGGCCTAGACATTCCACGGAGCAGTGGCATTGGCTCCCTCATAGCCACATGGATAAACATTTTCAGAAACATACACAAAACCAACATCTGTGATCTCATCACCAGCTTCTTGTGCTTTCTTGTACTTATCCCAACCAAAGAGCTTAATGAACATTTTAAATCCAGGCTCAAGGCTCCAATACCAGTTGAACTAGTCGTGATTGTGGCAGCTACTCTGGCATCTCACTTTGGGAAGCTGAGAGAGACTTATGGCTCGAGCGTTGCTGGACATATCCCAACTGGGTTTCTGCCACCCCACCCTCCAGACTGGAACCTGATTCCTAATGTGGCCTTGGATGCTATCCCCATAGCTATTATTGGCTTTGCCATCACTGTCTCCCTCTCAGAAATGTTTGCCAAGAAGCATGGTTACTCTGTGAAGGCCAACCAGGAGATGTATGCCATTGGCTTCTGCAACATCATTCCCTCTTTCTTCCATTGCTTCACAACGAGCGCAGCTCTTGCCAAGACTCTTGTCAAAGAGTCCACAGGCTGTAGGACACAAATGTCTGGCATGGTGACTAGTTTGGTAATCCTATTAGTCCTCCTTGTGATTGCACCTTTATTTTATTCCCTTCAGAAATGTGTCCTTGCTGTCATAACCATTGTAAACCTCAGAGGAGCCCTGCGGAAGTTCAAGGACCTGCCAAAAATGTGGCATTTGAGCAGAGTGGACACAGTGATCTGGCTAGTTACTATGGCAGCCTCAGCACTCATCAGTACTGAGATTGGTCTTTTGGTTGGTGTTTGCTTCTCTATGCTCTGCGTCATTTTCCGAACTCAGAGACCCGAGGCACCGCTGCTTGGTTGGGTGGCAGAGTCTGAGACGTATGAATCCCTGTCTGCTTACAAGAACTTGCAAACCAAGCCAGGGATCGTCGTGTTCCGATTCGAAGCACCCCTCTACTACATCAACAAAGAGTGCTTTAAATCTACGCTGTACAAGCAAACTGGAGTCAACCCAGTCTGGGTGAAGGCAGCAAAGAAAAAGGCAGCAAAAAGAATGCTTAGAGAGAAAGAGGTGGATTCTAGTGGCAACCAGACCAGCATCTCCATGGATTTTGTCTCTGAACCTCTGGGGTTTCACACAATAGTGATTGACTGTTGTGCAGTACAGTTTCTGGACACGGCAGGAATACGCACGCTCAAAGAGGTCTGCAAGGACTACAGGGAAATAGATATCCAGGTGCTACTGGCCCAGTGCAATCCTTCAGTGAGGAGTTCCTTGATCCGAGGAGAATTTTTTAAAGAGGGGGAGGACCACCTTCTCTTCCACAGTGTGCACCAGGCTGTGGACTTTGCATTGGATGCCCAGGGGCACAGTGGGACCAGCGCTTCTAAGAACTAGCAGTGGAAAGGCAGCAAGTTGGAACAAAGCCTGGGAAAAAATGGCTGTGGGTCTGTATGTCTATGCAATGTATATGCACTCAGATGAAAAGAGGCAGGGTTGTTAACACACTGGTTACTATGCGGTCTGTTTTGATGCTTTAAATTTGCCTGCCTGGGTATAGTGATTCCATAGGTGGTACTGAATGAAGGCAATTCTTAACTTGATTATGGCCAATCTGTGAATCTTAGGAGTTTTCATATGGTTGTTCATCTCATTTCTCTTCTCTCTTGAACTTTCCATGTCTCAGTTCCCCTCTGAGTTTTGATCATCAGCATTGAAGTCTTTATTGCAACCCTGTCTTTATGGATCGGATGGGATTTTGAAGTAGTGTAGGCATCCTGTCCAGCCAAATAATGAGAGGCAACTCATTTCTTGTCCCTTGTTCTGGCATTGCTTTTCCGTATCACCACAGCCTTGTATTTTCTACAGAATGACTGATGGGGACTGTTTGCTCTGGTCTTTACTGTGAAGTGATTGGTTGGTGATTTTGTAACCTCCCTGAATTTGAGACAGATAGATAAATAAAATCTAAACATGCATAAAAAGGTCTTAATGAATAGCTTCTAAGCATCTCTCACCTCCAGAGGCTTTGTCATTGTCTGCTGACAGCCTGATGCAGCCAGGCAGTGGGGGCATGGTTATCTCATTTCTACACAGGCCTTTACATGCCAGGAAAGTTTGCCTCTTTAGCTTGAATTTTTTTGGAATTATTTTTATTCAGAGGTGGCTGTTTAGAAGTCTGATTCGTGCTTATGGTCATTGTTTGTTTTCCTAATGTTTAGGAGCTCTTTAGAATTGTTGACAGTAGATACAGAAAATCTCTAATTCTTGAGTTTCAACAGAAGACAGTCCCTTACAGCCAGTTTTGTATGCCAGGCAGACAGAATCACAGGCACCAAACGGAAAAAGGCCAAATAGGTTATCCAACATCTGTCCAAATTTGTCCATGTCACACAGACTTCATGTGTGAATGCAGGTTTTATTGACAACAGACCTTTTACACATGCTCTGTCATGGACTTTATGTAGTGGGGATGGACAGGCCAAGGAATACAGCCGTTGGAAAAGGAGCCAGAGAAATTCTTTGCTGAACGTTATTTTACCATGTTAGTGTAAACAAAACTTTGTACTTTGATTTTAAATTATGCAGAACAGTGAAGCCTGTTCTTCATGCTAAAATACAAGCACCAGGTAGGAAGAGGTTCTCTTTTCTTACATCAATAGAATACAATTATGAAGGCAGAATTGAGACATTAACAGTTTTTACTGAGTACCAGCTATACATAGCACACAGTACATCCTTGGAAGATGGTGGTTTCTCCCAGGTGAGTTTACAGTCTGAATTGCAGGTTTTTCACAGCTTTTAAAAGGGAAAAGGTGTTGTGTACAGACAATATTCTCATCCTTAATGGTTCAAAAATAATGAGTCAGGAGTCAAAAAAGGAATAAAATGCAATATGAATCATGAAACGTTTTCTAAATAGAAGTATATTTTGAGTTTAGGTTTGTTTTCATTTTTTTTCTGATCTAGGACCAGTAACTATTCTTTTCTTGCTATGAAAGCTGAAATGTCATGTGTCACTTCACTCTAGGAGCTGGGACCTCAAGAGAAGGACTAAATAGCAGAAAGATGAGTCCCAGGACCTGGCAACCTTTGTATGTTAACTCAACTTACTACGTTTTTTAGTCATCACAGCAGCATATAGAAATACTGGGGGAAGTGGGGGGCTATAGCATATACAGAAAAAGCACACATAAATGAGATCCATGCATTATGTGTTCTAGAACTGGCATTGTTACAGAAACAAGTCTCCAAGTATCAGAGAGAAAATGCTAAAGCTTCTGCAGTATTAAAAAAACACAAATATTGTTCTTTCTCAGCCTTAAGGCATGTTTGTACAAGGAGGTGAATCCCAAATAGCTACTGCTGAATTTTTTCTTTCTGCGTGAACTTTTTTATTCTGGGCAAAGAATCCCTTATGCAGTTTGGATAATTATAATTACTGAATTGGTAATACCAGAGTGGATTAGCCTAAGCTGAATAAAAGCAGTGAGTGGGGTTAACGCCTGTGTAGGGAGTGAGGGCAGGATGGAAATTATGTTTTAATTCCTCACCATACTTGTTTTGCATTGAGTTCCCATTCAGAGCCTGTGGGTTGGTGTCGAGAGAGAGCTGGCACATCGACGGCAGCTCCTGCAGCTGGGTGCCAGCTTGGGAAGGTTTGTCACCGCAGGGGTTTTTGCCTGGCCAAACCGGCCACTGGTGGGCTAGCTGGTGGCAGGGAAGCGGTGTAGACCTATGCACGTGCATTCAGCTGATGTGCCATGGCCTGGGGGAGTCCCTTTTCAGCACGGTTTGTTCACATTACCAGAAAGCATCTCTAGAACTTTGAACAAAAGCCTCGATACCACTTTTAAATGCTGATTTTAACTAGTATTTTTCAAGAGAGCAGAACAGTGCTAGAAGCAATGCCTTCTTCTCAAATCCCTGATGAAAAACTACAACACAGCAAACAATAAGCAGTGTACGTTGTTATTGTAAATATTCCTGCCTACCTGCAGCTACTTGTTCTCACCCCTTTGCCCCTCAGGCGTGGGCAGCTGAGAGGGAGAGGAGGAATGAGCAGCTGGCCAGGGGAATTCCTCTAAGGCAGGTCAGCCATGGGTGGGATAGAAGTAAAACAGAAATTGCTCTAGGTGATTCTTTCCTCTTTACACTCAACTCCTCTCTCCTGTACTCTTTCCATGCTGCCCAGGTGGAGATTTTTTGACCTGTGACCATGCACAGGTTTGTGTAGCCAAATTCTGAGAAGGGGAAAACAGTAGTTATTTATTAAAATATGTTTTTTCAAATCCATTTCCACCTGTGCCAGAAAGGGAGGAATAGAAATGTTACTTCAAGAAGTACACACTTTCCGCAGCTTACAGGATACATATTTGTAGCTCCTGGGTACTTGTTTACATAAACAGCCATAAATTGATTTTCAAAGAATTAATTTAGATTACAGCTAAAAGATATACTGAAGTGATTTATGTTTAGCTAGAGCACATTGTATCTGACCTCAGTGCTGTTTGTGCAGCCACGGCTGGCAATACAACCTCCAAATTCCATTTCAAGCAAGACACAAGAAACTGTATTAAAATGCAACAGCAAAGGCAGCCAGCCAACCAAAAGAACAACTTTTAATGATTTTATTTAAGATAACAACCAGAGGTCATAGTATTAATAAGTCTATATTAATACACGCAGCCCTGGTTAAAAGGGAACAGAAATAAATGCTATTTGCCAGAGAGTTCAGTGTAATAAGAGTCCTTTGAAATTAACTGAAGATTAGAGCTTGTCATGGCTGGAATATCTTAAAACAGTGGGTTTTCAGCTGTTTTCCTTTTAGGCCTAGAATCGTTTTTTAACAGAGACATGAATCTGATTCAAGCCTGCTGGCAAGAAGCATGTTTTGCTTGAATATGTTTATGGACCCTTTAGAAGTAATCCAATTTCGCCTTTAGGAGTTGAGGACCACTGTTGAAAACTGTTGCCCTAAAGAATTTGTTTTATAAAGGAATTTCATACATATATATATGTATGTTTGTGTACATATATATATATCTTTTGCTGCTGTATGATGGATGCAGCAGCTACGTATATCCAGTTATGCTTTTGTGATACTCCTGTTTCTGTCTGGGAAAGGGCTCTTCTGCCTTCTACTGTTTTAAATGAACAGTGGAAGACGTACCAGATTTTATAAAGGGAAATCTGCCTTCTGTTATCCCTGCCTCACAGCTTAATTTATAATCTATAGGAAGAGGGAATCTCAGAATGATTGTTTTTAGGTTTATGCATCTGTCTGGAACAGGAACGTTCATCCCAGGTGCAACCTTCAGAACCCCAGGCCAGACTGGAAGATGGTATAAATCAGTTGATCTCCATTCCCAAACGTACTAATCAGCAATTACCAGTCTAAATGAAGAATTAAGAGATCATTAGCACATTCATTAATGACAACAACACAGCATTATGGAAATAAACACTCACAGTCTCAGCTATACTAAATACGACTGGAAACGTCTTTAGTAGTCTCCTGCTAAATGTCAGGCTCTTTTTTTATGTTTATTGCTGCTATAGATAGTACTGTCAGTTCCTCCTAATGTGGCAGTTGCACTAATAAATGTTTTACTTCTGTGAATGTTTTGACATGGAAATAACTTTCAGTCCACTTCATAAAACAGGGAAAGGTACTGCGGTGGGGCACATGGTGCTTATTTTTGGATTTATAATGACATTGCCAGCCTTAGTCTTGTGCGATTTAGTGATCCTGATTTTCTTGTAAGCCATTGCAGCTCCATCTGCTCCTCTCTTAATTCACTGTGAGACCCACCTGCACCTTCTTGACACTTCTTTCTGTGTTTTGCTGTAAGACATTGCATACGATTGACTGCAAATAGAAGAATCATTGCCTTTGTGTATGTTGCTATTACACATGACCTGCTACTCAATTTTCATGCCAGATCCTTTGATAAGCCTAAAGCTCCTGAACAGAGAGTGTAAAACAACCCCAAAACCCCACCAGTCCTCTGGGTGCTGGAGCTGGGAGAAAGGGGGCTGTGGGCAGCTGGCAGGGGAACACCACTGTGCATGTGCCCCCCATGAGCATGCTGGACCCTTGGCCCAATGTGGGGCTGTGCAAGGGTTTGTGTAGCTGCAGGAGTAATGGTGCTGCCCAGGAATGACATTAACCTGGAGATGTCTTTATTATGGGGCTACGGTAATACTCTGTTACGCGGCCGTATGCCTTTTTCCATAAGGACTGTAATAATGCAGGACCTAGTTCCTGCTCAGTGCTGCTGAATGAGTCACTGTCCTGAACTATATACGTAAGGGATTTCTGTTTTCATGCTTATTTATTTTTAGATAATTTTAATCTAAGTCTGCACATGGCTCTCCCAACCAGGACAGCAGAGCTTCCGTGGCTGCTGCGCTCCTTCCCCATCAGGCTGCGGTGATGAACGGAAAGGTACTCTCTCTTGGGACAAAACAGCCATTCCTTCGCCTCCACTTGCTTCTGCTGGCTTGTGCCGAGAGACATTAAAATCCACTGCTGATGGGTCTGAAGTGCAGAGGTGAGGTATTGCAGGTAGGAAAGCATCCTGGCTGCTGCACCAGCGTTTTAAGACAGTTGATACCCAGCTGCCTCCCACAGCCTTGTGCTGAGGTTGGCCGTGAACTCTGCCTGTGCCAGGTCCTAGATCTAGGTCTTACCTGGTGGGATCCAGTCTTTCTGTGGCCAAACCTCCCTTGAGAAGACCAGCAACACTGTGCATCTCCTTGGGTCCAGTTACCGGAACCTTTTACTCAAGGGCTGTGCTAACTCACTGTTCCCCACCACACTTAGCTACCTGCTATCATCTCCAGTACTGCTGGTGCAAAGAGCTTTTAAGCAGGTTGAACTCATGTCACCCACGTGTCTCCATTCCAGAAATGGTGCAGGAACACCCATGCTGGCCCTGCACACAGGCCGGCACAGGCTTGCCCAGGCTCAGCACTACCCTTAACCTCCCTGTGCTCCCGGCGCAGTGAGGTGCATGGCTGGGCTGTAGGAGACTGCTGGTCTAAAAGATCATAGAAACCGGAACAAGAGGAAATAGTTTGAATTGAGGGTGAAACTCTTCAGGCAAATAGTTTGTTTCAGGGCATTATCTTCTGTTGTGGTTTTTTTTTCACATGCTTTGGAAAGGTGCTTAAATGATTGAGGTGATACACATTTTTTAGATTTTTTTTTTACGGACATGGCTAAGCTAATGAAGCTGTGATGCAGATAACAGTCATCTGCTGCTCATGCCATACAAGGTGCTTTGTATCTGCGTAGCTTACTTTGCTTTACTGAGTCTCAATGTAAGATACCATTGTGAGACTTCAATATTGATGTAACTGTCCACACCAGAAGGGCTTTGCACTTCTACTATGCTGGCATAGATAAAAGGAGCAATGTCTTTAGTGCAGACTTTGCACTGTGAATGACCTTGTTAAGTCCCAAGAATTACTTGCACTTGGTTATCATGTTTGTAAGCCTTTGTAGGATCAGCTGCTCATATGAAAAACTACCTGTTCTTCACTATTTCAGACAAATTCCACCTGAAGTGGAAATAATTCTGAGTCTTGCCTTTTCTTTTGAGATCATTACAATGCTAGAAGTGAGGCCTCTGGTTAGGTAAAATGGCAAATATTTAATATATATATATTTAGTTTGTAGTATAATTAGTACCTTTCTATTTTATTTTCTAGAGATTGTATAAGTTAAGGCATATTGCTGTTCTCTAATGTGCAAATACACAAAATATTTCAGCATTGGATGGAGAATCAAATCTCCATTGAGTAAATTTACTGCCAAAAATATTTGAATTCCAGCTCTCTCCAGCTCTGAAAGCACTTAGCTCTTAGTCTGGCTCCCAGATGATCTGAGGACTCCATAAGAAGATAGGAAGTGAAACATTTAGCTGGACTTGGGTCCAAGTTTTTTATGTCTGATTTTTTACTTAAGGGAGTAAATTTTATGTGTATTTGAAATGCAGCTGAAACATGCTTAAGGAGAGGTAAAGCCTCACTTTTTCTGGAAAGCACATGATGCTTTGAGTTCATCAGCCTCTTGAGTTCCTGACCATCATAGTATGTTCTGGGGTATGATTTTTTAATTATTTTAAATTCAGAATAATTTTATATATTTGTGACATAGTGTTTTGCAGAATAAACAAAATGGCAAATTTTGCCTGGAGTAGCTTTTTCAAGTTGGAGAATCAGTTTAACCAAACAGGACCTCAGGAATGGAATAGATCACATCAGTCGGCTGACCTAACCAGTTTACAAAATAGTTTATTTGAATAAAATGTGGAAAAGTTGAATAGTATGTGTAAAAAATAGCCTTACTTTTTACTGTGACTTATCTATGCAGTAAAAATAAGGTATAACGTTTCCGCCAGTTCGGTGCAGAATCCAGGGTGCTGGGAGAGCCATCTTGCTCAGTGGCATCAGTCCGTGCTGGATGGGTGTTTGCTGACACGGACCTTGCCTTGTGCCCAGCATGGGGAGAGATGTGTTGCCATCCTCATTGAGTGCTGCGCTCACCAACCAAACATTTGTGATGAAAGCTGTATTTTGTCAGTCTCCTTCTTATGTCCTACCATCAGCTATGGGATATAGCCTCTGCATGTTGTTGACTCTCCTTTACACTGTCTCTGTTAGATCTGTATCAGTTGTCATTTTTAAATGCTAATGTGCCTTATTGTCATTGTAGAAGATTTGTTAGCACAAGAATTTTCTATCGAATGTGGTAAAATCTTTGGGATTTCTTTATCACCATTAAAAGATGATATTTATGTTTTTTTCTGTTGTCGGCTATGTGCTTGTTACCTTAGAAGATGCTGCAGCTATAAATTTTAAGAAGAAAAGCCACATGTATTTGAGCAGTGAGACCCCAGTCTCCGTTTCTCCTGACAGTTGTGCCCACTCCCTGTTGTAAAGCACAGTGTATACACAGCTGTGTGCACTGTTACCCTGGACTGTGTGTGGTACACACGGAGGCACGCATGGAAGTTTCCTGCCAACATAAACCAGGGCATTGGCTGACGATATGTGGCCAGCAGCAGGCTTTCTCCTCATTCTCACTTCGGTGCTCTGTGCAACCAGGCTGCAGTTTGTCTCATGAATAATAACAAGTAATAAGCAATGCGATGATGATGATGTGCTGTGTGCCGGTGAGCAGCACCCTCCTGTGGGCCAGGTCCGTATTCCTAAAATGCAAGAAATGACAGATTTGGTCAGGTTTGGTGCTACTTGTACTTTACGTTATGTGTAGTTATAGCACGTGGTATTACATATTCAGCCTTACAAAATTGCTGCAATGTGTTTCAGTGTTATTTGACATAACAGATTATATGACTTAGTCAGGTCATGGCCAGTAAGACTCATGGCAAAAATTAGAGCAGCTCTGGGTGCATTTCTGGGCAGTTACTGGGAGCATTATCTCCGCATACATGTCCTTGAGTTACGCAAAAGATTTTCTTGATCCAGCATGCCTCAGCTTTTACCTGAGGAAGCCTTTTACCTTAGGAGACCTCAGCACACATGCTGTAATTTTTGTGTTGGTGCCAACAGAGTGGTAGGAGCACTCAATTACAGAGAATGCCAGCAGGAGCTTTCTGGTCTCTTGAAAAGCATAGGACAGCCATTGCCTTCAACAGAGTGACTCTGATTCCTGCCGGTACAGAGCTGAGATAACGGGCTTCAATCAGCAGGGTCCTTTCACCATGCTACTCAAGGATCTACCTTACCTGTGCACAACTAATTCTCGCCATATATGCTCCTGTACTAGATGACATGCCCCCAGCTCCATCTCCTGGGTCACAGCCTGGTGGAGGCTGCTTGGGAAAGCTGTACCAGGGGTCCAGCGCATTGAGAGTCCTCCCAGCACGCGGTAAGCAGCAGGCTAGAAACTTGCTGCACACTTAGACCTTTGTTACAGCTTTTGCAGCACTTCTCCATAAAGCTTCTTAACCCCTTTTCTCGAACCAGTTGACTCCCACCACACCCCGTGGCAGTCCGTCCCACTGTTTGTGAAAAAGCTGCTTCTGTTTAAAATCTAATAGACCCAATCTTGTCATTTGGCGGGTAGTTGGAGATATGCTGCGGTTTCTGGGCTTTTTAGCCATCTGCTGAAGCATCTTTCTGTCCTGTGGCATTGAGATGTGACCTATGTAGGATCCCTCTCCACTGCCTCGGTGCACAATGAGCTGGTGTGGGATGGCTGCTGGGAGAGCTCAGGAGCCAGCCACAGAGCTCTGCCCGACACGGAGCCTGCTGTGCTGCGGTGGGGGGCAAGTTGTGTTAACTGCAAATAGGGTGACCCTGTGAGCCAGCCAACAGCTACAGGGGGAAGAGGCATCCCACCAGCACAGCCTCAGTGCCGTGAAGGGCTTCTAGGCAACACACAGAGGTCAAGCCTGAAATGATGCCAAGTAGCCTGGGCTGAATGCCAATTCAGTATGAAATAGAAATGTGTCTCCCTGTTTTTACTCCACTGTATTCATCTGTAATCAATTTAATCTGTTTACAGAACCATTATAGCATTTTCAGTTATTAGCTTGCTAATTTGGAAAAGGGTCATAAGCACTGGACATTTGTCATGCAGGCAAAAACATGAGAACAGCAACAAAGTGCCACAAAAGTTGGCAAGGAATCATTTTCACCCTCCTTATATGAACTGGGAATGCTCCCCAAATCCTCTAGCTGATGTACTTGGAAGTGTTCTTTTTTTCCATCTTCTA
The DNA here is from genome assembly GCA_013401275.1 of Pandion haliaetus. NCBI lineage: Eukaryota > Metazoa > Chordata > Aves > Accipitriformes > Pandionidae > Pandion > Pandion haliaetus. The sequence continues at coordinate 158,807 of VYZV01034440.1, read as the reverse complement.
GGAGTGGGCGTCAGTGCTGGGGAAAGACTTGTAGCAGGGTGTTAGTAGGGTGGACATAATGTGAGGTGTCCTCAATAGCTGGACAGTTGATGTGTGGTGTATGACCTCTGCAGCCAAAGATGCTCTTCCACGTCCTTTTAGATCTGCTACCCCTGCACTGAGTCTCTTTCCAAGGACATATGCTCCATCTCACATCTTTCAAAGTATGCTAAAAACCATTCCTTGCATGTCTGTCTTCATGGCTCAATGCTGGGAGTGAGCAGGAGTTTAAATAGATGCTTTTTATCATTATTTGTAGGTTTGTTGGTCCCTCCCGAACTTCAGAGTGGCACGACTGCATTACCATGTGCAGTCACAGAGTGAGTGACATTTTTAGCCTCGCAATGTTTATGTCTGGAGAGAACTTTTATCTTTGCCTGCATGCTTTGCTGTGACCCCTGCATGTTAGCATAAAGTGCCCTGCAGAATAACAGGAGGCTGCAAAAACTTTTTATTTTCTGGGATGACCTACTGTACTGCTTCCACATTCTCTGGTGTTACCTCTTGCAGAAATGTGAATAACTGCTTTCCAAGAAACCATCGGAGAGGTTCTGTTTGGCTTTTTTGTCCTCAGGTGCTTTTGTTGCATTTTGCCATATTTCAGCAGTGGGACCAATTCTGGGCTTGTCGCCTTTTCCTTCTTTTTTCCCTTAAAGAATGGTGATATTTTGCAGGCGTCTATATGTTGAAAATTCATTTCCCAAGTGGAACTGAACCAGCAGCCATCCAAAAAGACTGTCAAGTCCCAAATCTGAAGGGAAGGAATAGCATCTCTCTTAGTTACCTGGCACCATTACCTGGCTCACTTGCCTTTTTTGTAAATAAAGTTGCATGTGATCTAAGTAGCTGCGGAGCAGTGGGGTGCAGCCATGTACTAAGCTGGGCTGGTCTCTTTATGGAGCCAAGACCCGTGGGATGCTACTTGACAGACTTCCAGGAGCCAAATAGTCATAAGTGTATTTACAAGCCTTAAAGCAAATCAAAAATCCTTGTGCAGTGCAGTTAGCTCTGTTCCAAAGAAAACTGAAGGTGCCAGCTCATCCTGTTAAACACAGGTGATGCATTGACACAGCAGCAGAGACTTGAATTTGCTACACTTACCCATTGCAAAATGCCTGGGTAACAATCATGGACACAGACAATTTCATAATTTTTTCTACTTTAGGATGGAAAACCGAAATAGCCCACTACTGCATTTTCCTTGTACCTGGAGCTTGGGTTTCCACAGCTCTGTTTCTAGCTGGCTGCAATGGCTGTTGCATAGATGGATGTTACTTTGCTCACATACTATGCCATAAATGAAAAATTTGGATTTCATGCTTTCTGCTTGTCTTAAAAACAGAGGGTGCCATGTTACTGGCAGGCAATGTCCTGTCTACGCTTGTGTTGTTCATGCTAATACCATCTGTCCAACCCAGCCTTGCCCAGAATGGAGCTAACAGTTAAGTGAGTTTATAGTGGCAATAAAGAACAACCCTTGAAGATGCATTTGAAAACAAAGAGTTTCAGCAGTTAGCGACCTTGCATTTGGAAGGCAGTGCAGCCTTAGCCAGCTCAAGGTCACATGAAGTTCTGTTGTGGGTTTCTTTTTTTAAGCGGTCTGCTATACATTTTCTAGAGCAAATGTGAAATGTTTGCAGTTTCTGCCCTTGCCTCACCTCATACAGTAAAAGTAATTTCAGAGACATACGCCAGTGTTCAGTGTCACCAAGTATGTTCTTACATCCTCTCTGCCAGGATGGAGAACATAAAACTGCCTCTCCTCAGTGTCTACAGAGTGAATTTCCAGCACAGAAAGGACCACGTGGAAGTTGCCATAGCATGAAGGCTCGCTGTTTCAAAGCCGTCAGCACAGAGAACCAAATGCACAGGGAAGCCAGCTGGGACAAGGAGCTCGAGAACGTTATTCCGGGGAAAGTGTGGAAGATTTTTGAGTATACAAAAGCAACTGGGAATTTGCACACAAGAAAGGGGGGGAAAAATTGTTGGGGAGGCTTCAGACTTAATTGAAATAGTCACATTTACAAAGGATGGCAGGGGAGGCACAGAGAGAGAAGAAATGGAAAAAAGAACTGCTCACCAAAACCTATGCTTGGGAAAGGTGAAAGAGCGTGGCTGTATCAAAGCTTACCAACCAGATCAGGTATTAAAGGAAATTATAACAAACAAAATAGTTCCAGAATATATAAGTGAAGATGGAAGTTGGAAGGAAAAGCAGCAGTAGGCAGTAAAGGCAGGGTGGAGGTTAAAGGTAGCCTAGATACTGTCACAAATGGGAAACGTGCTTTGTCCCATTTTCATGGTGGACAGATCAGGGATCCAGAACTGGAAATGAATCCTTCCTAAATAAGATCAAAACCCAAAGATGGATTGTGCTCAGATGTGTTTCATCCCAGTAAACAAGCTGACTTAAAAGACCAGCCTGGCCAGCTCTTCAGTGACTGACTCACCAGTTCTTCAGTGACTGAATTTCAAGGTGAAGGAATCATACAGAAAATGGAAATCTGGATCATTTGCTAAGGAATAAGATGGAAAAGGAAAATGAGTGAGTAGAGACAACATCAGACAGGCCAAGACACAAAATGAGTTTTAACTAGGAAGGATTATAAAGCATATGAAGGGATCATCTTTTAAGGACAGGAGGAATGACAAGGCTAAGGAAAGATACAGTCCATTACTGAAAGAATAGAAAGGGAAAAGGGATCTATCAACAGAGGTACCTGAAAATAAATGAGCTGTGGAGAAATGGCAGAGAATAAAGAATTCATATAAATATATAAATATATTGAGCAGCGGTCTCCACTACCATGTGCTCTCATTTTTTCCTGCTGCCAGAGAGCACTGATGTTTCTTATTTATTTACTTCTAATTGCTGAGATACAGACTTCCACTGATGAGATAAATGTAGCTCAGGATGCTGATCTTCCCCTTCTCTTCCCTCACGGTGTCTCCCCAGCATCTAAATCATCTCTCCATACCCCATACTATCTCTCCAAACGCTGTGGGCTCTCAGCCCCCTCCCCAAGCCCAGAACACAGTCAGTGCCAGGAGCAGAGGCCAAGGTTCCTGACTGCTGGGTGTTTGTCCTGCTTCATGGGGCAATGGCACATCCAGCAAAATCTTAGAGACTAGATTGATGGAAAAGAGATGGAAAAGGAGAGGAGAATAAGGTGAGACTGGCAGGTGGGAGTGTGTGCTGAGAGGTCTGATGTAGGTTGTTGGCATGGTTCACAAGGGCAGAAAAGTTACAGCTGGTATTTATGAGGCTGCTGTTTCAACTCAGGATGATGAGACATTTTTCCTGCCCGCTAATGCAATTGTTCACCTTCACCTACAAAATAAATGCAACCCTGCACTTTGCCAAATTGTGCTTACTTCTGCAAAGCAAAATCACTTGTTATTTGTGCTATGGTCTCTAAAAGGCACATGCAAAGTGTGGGTTGTGCAGATTTGGAGCACATCGAGTTCTTCCATCTACCTAGAAATAGCCTGTGTCACCACACCTTTGCTGTCAGTGCAGACCTGTGTGTACAAAGTCCCGGTGAACCTGCTGGCTCCGTGGAAGCGGGTGAGTGCGGTGCAGCCGAGCAGAGGTGGAGGTGTGCAGGGAGCAGCCGGGCGGGCGGCTGAGCAGAGCACAGAGGGCTGGTGGCAGCATGCTGGTGGAAAAGCCACCAGGAAAGAAAAGTCATCCTGGAACAAGTTTTGCTTTTTGATTTTTTTTGGAACAAAAGCTTTCCAGAATAGATGAAAACCTGAGTGGAGAAGCCTGGCAGGACTCAGGCAATGATGCGCACTCAGTTCAGGGAGGGGGAGAGCAATAGCACATGCAGGAAGATTTCTTTGCATCGTTCCCCTTGTTTAGCAAACACATCTCCAGATACCAGCAATACTGTTATCTGGCAGGAGCACTTCTCTAAACCCCTTCAATCATTCTTAATGGCCAGAACAAGTTTTCATCAAAAATACTCTCCCAGAACAATGTTTGTTTTCAAAATACAGCTCTGTTTGGCCGGCTGCACTGTCTTCATCGGCTGGAGTGAGATAAAAGGGCCGATCGTTTAGCTGAGTAACTCAGATCTCTTCTCAAGGGAAGCGGCACATGGTCGGGAAAGAAGGCAAAGGAAGCAGGTTTGCAGTTGTTAGCCTCGTGCTTTCTCTGTTCACTGTGCACTGTGAGGTGAGGAGACAGGTCTGTCCACAGGGGAGAAGCTCCAGGTAGTGAGAAAACACCCAGTGTATCTCCTTGCAGCCAGAGGTAAGAGATTTGGGTTGGGACTAGTGATGTGAAATGAACCTATAGAGCAGGGGAATGGGATTTCTCATCATCCCAGTTCATTTTCTGAACTGCAGTCACTCTAGGTCTCCCCTGAGGAGAATTTTTTTCTGTGGTTCTTGTTCAGTTTTGACAAAAAGGTATGTTTTGTTGCAGCTGCATTTTGAGTGAAAAACTTGGGAGTAGCTCTGGAAAGTATGTATGTTACTTAACCGGACCGAAAAAGTAGGGTGCTTTCATTCAGCAGATAGGAGCCCCTGTCATGGACCTGTTTGATGCAAGCCAACAATGTAATTTAAAATTTTGAAATGTTAAAGGAAAAATTATTTTGCAAATTACCTTCCTTACCCATGTGTTACATTCCTAAAGCATCACTTGGAATATCTCAACATTTTCAAAATAGTTTTTGCTTAAGTGGAAGTGTCATCAAGAAACATTAGTTGAAATAAGAAATATTGTCTCATCTTAACCCATTCTACCGTCCTGTTTCAAAACAAGAGGTATGTTAGGAAGGAGCACAGGGGTCTCTCTAGCTCTGTCCCTGATGTGAGCATCTGTGCCAGTGTGAATGCAATTTAAACCACGGTCTCAGGGTTGTGGTTAATCAGGTCCATAACCGAAAACAAATCAACCGGCACCACGAGAAGGTGCTTTTCTGTTTGATTTGTCTGAGATTATTTTCCTTTGTTTATTTATCAATGCAATCTGCATGAGCCCTGGAGCTAAGCAAAGCACATGATGTATGTGACTGCAACACCTCATGGCTGCCTGCCCTCCCACCTTAGCTCTCCTGGTGCAATGGAGGACACGTCAAGCCAGAAGTCAGGACAGAGCAAAGAGGTACTGAGCTCCCTAACACCAGAAGAGAGTCCTGCCAATTTTATACATGTCAAATTGGAGGAGTATGAGCCCGCAGACTTTAGCACCAAGGATCTCATCCTAAAGAAAGCCAGAGAGGTCTGCACATGCAATCATCAAACCATCATCACCTTATTCTGTCGGCTGTTCCCAGTGCTGGACTGGCTTCCCCGTTACAACATCAGGACACAGTTGCTTGGGGACGTCATATCTGGGCTCCTGGTGGGGATAGTTGCCATCCCTCAGTCCATCTCCTACTCCCTCTTAGCCAGCCAGGATCCCATCTATGGAATCTACACCAACTTCTTCTGCAATATCATCTACGTCACTATGGCCACGTCGCGCCATAACTTCGTGGGCTCCTTCGGCATCCTGTGTCTGATGATTGGGCAGTCTGTGAACCGGCACCTCCAGCTAGCAGGGTACAGCGACAACAACTCTGGCTCTTCGCTGGTGGGCAACTCCACCTCCTTCAGTAACGGGACAGGTGCCTGTGACAGGAGCTGCTATGCCATCACTGTGGCCCTTTCCTTGAGCTTTCTGGTCGGCCTTTACCAGGTACGAATGTTCGCTGTTGCGCTGTTTCCTCTCTGTCCTTTCCCTGCTAGGAACTTCTCTGAGCTAAAGATCTCTATGCTGCAGTCTTGGTTCAGACTTACAAGTCATGAGAAACCTTTCCTGACATGGGTAGACTTTGACACCCTTGAAGCAAATGTAGTAATTTAGAAACCCCCAAACATGGCTGAAGGTGGGGTTTTCTTCCCCCCCATGTGATAGGCCACGTCCTTGGATGTGGAAACATCCTTTAGGATTAGACACAGCAAGGGAGGAGAGGGAACTGTGAACCACCTTCCCACCCCCCCAGTCCTGGAGCTGGGCTGGCTCCTGGTGCAGGTTAGAGCAAGTTTGGAGCTGGCAAGAACAGTCCTCAAGGACCCTGCCATTAGCAGGGACTCCTCCTAAGGCCACACTCCCTGGCAATGTCCCCACTGCCTAGGCCTAGCTGTCACTGAACAACTTCAGGCTCTTTCACCAGGACAACTAAAATTCAATGCATCGCACTCGGTTTATGCCACCAAGTGAACAGCTGCCTTGACACAGCTGCTGCCTGGAATTTCTGTGTTAGCTATGAACCCTTATTGCTTGTAAGGAGACAGAAGCAGGGACCTTATAGGCTTCTTTGTATGGCACCTCTAGCCACAGACGAGTCTTATAGGCAGATCTCTAGTTTTCCATACCCCAGATTTACTACTGAAGACAAAGTCCTCTGCCTCACACTGAATGCTCAGCAGACAGAATAGCCAGAGCTGCTAAAGTGGAAGCAAACTGATGTAAGTTGCCAGCCACCTCTCCCAGCCCTTGTCATTGATGCTAAAGATATGGCTGGCTTGCTTTTCAGATCCTGCTGGGGGTTTTACAGCTGGGCTTTGTGGCTGTCTACCTGTCAGAACCTCTCCTCAGTGGCTTTGTGACCGGCTCCAGCCTCACCATTATCACCTCCCAGATGAAGTATCTCCTGGGACTGAAAATACCTCGTCACGAAGGGGTGGGGTCCTTCATCCTGACATGGGTTGACCTTTTCAGATACATCCAGAACACCAACATCTGTGACCTGGTCACCAGCCTGGTTGCTTTGGCTATCATAGTGCCTGTCAAAGAGATCAATGACCGGTATAAGGAGAAGATGAAGGCCCCATTCCCCATAGAGCTGCTGGTGGTCATTGTAGCCACAGTAGTATCTTACTACTTTAACTTCGAAGAGCGATACAAGTCTGCTGTTTGTGGGGATATCCCCACTGGTTTCAGGAAACCCACTCTACCAGATATAAACCTGTTTTCCAGCCTGGCAGTTGATGCTCTGCCCATTGCTGTTATTGGTTTTGCCATGACCGTCTCCCTGGCAGAAATCTTTGGCAAAAAGCATGGCTATGCTGTCCGTGCCAACCAAGAGATGATTGCCATTGGCATGTGCAACCTGATCCCTTCTTTCTTCTACTGCTTTGCCAGCTCTGCAGCCCTGACCAAGACTCTGCTGAAGGAATCCACGGGGACCCAGACCCAGGTGTCTGGCCTGGTCACCTCCCTGGTCCTGCTGCTAGTGCTGCTGTGGATCGCTCCACTCTTCTACTCACTGCAGACCTCCATCCTGGGGGTGGTCACCATTGTCAACCTGCGGGGGGGCCTAAGGAAGTTCCATGATACCCCCCGTATGTGGCAGCTCAGCAAGCTGGATACGGTGGTGTGGTGGACAACCATGCTGTCCTCCACACTGATCACAACAGAGATTGGGCTTCTCGTGGGCGTCTGCTTCGCTCTGCTCTGCATCATCTTCCGCACACAGAGACCCAGGGCCACGCTCCTGGGCAAGGTCAGCAGCACGGAAATCTATGAGGACCAGTCCACTTACAAGCAGCTCAGCAGTATTGCCAACATCAAAATCTTCCGCTTCGAGTCATCCCTCTACTATGCCAACAAGGACTATTTCAAGACTGTTCTCTACCGGAAAACTGGGGTAAATCCTATGCTGCTGGCTGCTAAGCACCAAAGGGTGGAGGCCCAGGCAAATGCAGACGCAGGCAACAGCAAGAGCTTTTTCGGCACCAGGTTTGACTGCCTGAAACCTGCCAAGAAAAGGACTGAGAAGCCTCCAGCAGATGCCTGTCCTCCCTCCATAGACATGCACACCTTAATCCTTGACTGTGGGGCAATGCAGTTCATAGATACTGTGGGTCTCTCTGTGCTAAAGGAGATCCATCGTGACTACAAGGAGATTGGCGTCCAGGTGCTCCTGGCCAACTGCAACCCTTCCATCCGCCACCGGCTCCGGGGGGGAGGCTGGGCTGGTGAGACAGACAGTGGTGGTCAGCTGGCTTTCCACAGCATCCACGATGCAGTGCGGTTTGCTGAGCGGCTGTACCATGGGCAGCGGGAGAGCAAAGAGGAAAAGGGTGCTATCCTGGGCCCAGAAGACCTGAACTTCCAGGTGTCTTTGTAGAGCTGTGTGTGAGGAATGATTTCCAAGGGGGCTGGGCTTTGTACGTACTTGAGGGCAGTTTTAGTCTTCGTGCAGTCAGAGCACGCCAGAAAGACTTCAGTGAACTGTCAGCAGCGGGCACGGGGCGAAAGGACTGGGGAAGGTGTGGGTTTCAGGAGAGATTGCCAACAGGTAAAGAATCGGAGCGGCGTTTCAAGGTCTGTCCTGTCGGTAAAGAGGCTGGGTGGCCTTTACCGCTTCTCCTTTTTGAAAGGGCTGTGGCGGCAGGAGATGCCGTGCAGGGAGGTGGGACGCCCGGCTCCCACCGGCAAACTTCCCTTAAAGCGCCTCCC
>VYZV01034440.1:129988-149949 GCA_013401275.1 Pandion haliaetus | reverse complement strand
AGCCCCTGGGAGCTCACCCACCGTCAAGAGACCCCTCGGCTGCCAGGTGCAAAAGCACGAAAGCAGGAGGGGGGCCGGGACCACCTCCCGGCTGGAGCCGTGCCCCTCGCTGACCGGGTGACGTTCGGAAGCGGCTTGGGCTCCACAGCGGCTGTAAGGGGCAGCAGCATGGGACAACCCTGGCCTTCTGCGTTACAGTCCTTGGGGCAGCAACAGGTATCGCTGCTGCAACGGCAATCACAGGAGGAGGCTTTGCGAGCGTCTACGCCCAGAGGTCTGCCAGTGACCCGAGCTTTAGGCCCAAAAATCCAGCTCCCCGTGGCACCCTGGCATTAACCACCACCTGATTGCTTTTTGGGGAGAGGGAGGGTCGAGGCGCGATGCTAAGGCAGCGGAGAGAGGAGCTTGAGGCAAGGTTTGCCATCTGCTCCTCCGAGGAGCCCTGGCGATGCTCCCCACGGGGAGGCACAGCCCCAGCCTCCGAGGCCAGGCGTGAAGGGAAGCAGCTCCCCTGTGCTGTGCCTCTTGGCTGTGCCGCTCAAGGTGTGCACCCCCGGACAGGAAAGGGGCGGCAGCCGGCTCAGACCCACCAGGAAGGTTCACAAATGGAACTGGAGCTTGTTACGTGGAGTTTCCTTCTATGTGAAACTCCAGCGTATGTATACCAGCCCAACACAGAATATCTAGGGAAAGAGAAGATGTCAGCATCCTCTCTTGTGGTGCAGTCCCTTGAAAATTGCATTGTGGACAAACGCACACCCCCAGGCATCTTTAGGCAGCAGACAGCAAGGCCACTCACCCACCTCCTGAGACGTGCAGCAGTGGGGGCTATGGCCTGATTGCACTGGGGATGAGAACCACCACTCCCACTCACTAATGTATATTCATCTTTTGCCACCTTTATTTTGGACTGCCCTTCTTTTCCCCCACAGCCACTCTGAGTCAATGGGGGAAATAGAGTGCAGAGGCTTATTTATTTTCTAAACATCCTACACAGTGTTTAATAGCCCCCTCAATGGCCACAAAACAACAGCAACAAACCTGGCAACGGTAAAGCACTTCCCTTAAAAACAAACAAAATTTCAGAAAACTGGTGGGAGTTTGTTCAGCTGATGGTTCTTGCTCAGGCCCTGTGTGTGCCTCAGGACAGTCTGCTGCAGGGGAGGAGAGGCGCTTTCCCCTGCTGTTATTTACAGACTGGAGTTTGTGTGACTTCCGTGGCTGAAATGACAGATTTCGTCCCCCTAAAAGATATCTGAGATCACCAGCTGCTCTTCATAAACTGTAAATCAGGAACACCTGTGTCACAGCTTGCAACAGCCACAGTTCTCCCAGCATTTGGCAGGATCTGTGCTGCCTTCCACATGCACAGCCAGATCCTGACTGCAGCTGGAGACACAGTGCTGTCACTGGTAGCAGTGGGGCAGGGTTGCCTCATCCCTGCAGCGCTGCTGGGTGTGCAGCCGGAGGGAGCCTCAGCTCCGAAGCGGACACGGGGACCTGTCCTTTCTGCTTCTGCATCCCAGGGGTGAGTCCTTGCTCTGAGCTATGAGGCTCTGCAGCATTGCCAAGTACCAGAACAGCTTTTCTTCCGTGAGCTCCATCTGTAAAAACACCTTCTACGTTGCATATTTAATATGTGACTATTCCCCTGGCCTCATCCAAGAAATACGGCACCAAAGATATCCCAGTAAAGGGAACTCTAGCTCTGGCAGCCACTTGGGAGCCCAGGGACAGGAGACTGTTGTAAATAAAGCACATGGAAAAAGAATCCTACTGGCTCTGCTCAGGAAAATGTCTTCTTGTGGTCAAAAGATTATTTCAAATTAATTAAAGAGCATGGTATGCCTAGCTGCCTGCAGGTTCTTGGAACAAGGTTTTAAGTGTCAGGTGAAGCTAAATTGACTGAAGAGGCCAGTATGAGCCTTGCAGGGCTGGACAGACAGGTGTGCTCAGCATGACCCGGGTGCGGGTGCAAGCAGGGTGCAGCTCCCGGGAGCTGCAGCACCTCTCTCCAAGGGTCCTTGCAGGCCATCACAGCATGAGGCAACTCCCCAGGGACGTTGCATCAGCTGTGGAGCAATGAGTAATGGGGCAGTTTTGTGTCTCAACAGCAAGTCAGTAGAGAAGGAAAGTCTTGTTACCTACAAGGAGTATGACCTTCCTTCCCCTTTGGAATAGTATTGCCATAATTTCCTTTATAAGACCATTTATGGAGAAAATGAAATTGTTTTGGTTAGACTTTAGATGCATTTATGATCTCAGTGGGGTCATAAAGCCACAGCAGAAAATAAAACCAGTGCTGATAATTCCTGGGCACGGCCTGGTGCAAGATAGCGCAGATGAGATTACTGTCAGAGAGGTGATTCCCACAGCCCTCTGCAATGGGAAATGGCTTTTTATGTGAGCAGTTTCTGCTCAGAGGTGGGAGAGCTGTGAAAATGCCGAAGAGATACCTGGCAGTTTTTATGGGATGCCTTCCCTTGGAAAGGAGAACAGAGGTGGCAACCTCCTTCCCTCTCCTCTCCAGCCCAGAGCAGCTGGGATCTCACTGGCAGTCCTTGCACAGGCTGCTTGCCCAGATAGCCCAGCCCGTCGGCTCCAGCATTGCCTTCCAGCCCACAAGTCACACATTCCCGTGACCCAGCGTTCCTCTGTTCCCTACAGATCGCCAAGGTAGCTCAAGAATAATTGCTATTTTTATATCAGTTCCTGTGAAGAGGCCCTGGGTTGTAAATGACACAAAAAAGAGATGAGGAAGGACAAATGACACAGCCCAATGTCAGCTTATAATCAGGGTCCTCAGGGCTGGCCTCTCACCACCTGCATCTCCTGGTGGATGCAGATGCGAGCAGGAAGGGACCACAACTGTGGGCCAATTCCCTGGTGAAGGCACAGGGCACTCTTCTGTCCCCAGCACCCGACTGCAACAACCCGAGTCCCCCCCGTTTGCCAAAGAGCCTCAGCATCTCAGCTGGGGGGTGACCCATCGCATCTCCCACCCGAGAGGACCTGCTGCTGCGTCCCACTGCCGACAGGCTGCACCCCGGGCACCTCGTGTGCCTGTCCCCTAAAGCTTCACCAGGGGCCAAGGAAATGCCATGCAGCTGAAAGCAAATGTTATCCCTCCTGGTAAGCAGCTCACCTGTTATTCTCCTTCTTTCTCTCCCCCCTGCCTTGCTGTAGATCTATAAATACTCCAGGAGTGTGATAAATTGAAGATTGCTGCTAAGGCTTTGTCAGCTGCAGTTGGAGCTGACTGTGCAACTGTTAATTATGCCTCAGCAGCCGCCGGACAGGTTTAAATCCTTTTGATGTTTTGAAATGTTCCCTCTGGGGAAGCTTAAGGAATAAAGGTTGTCATGGCTGATACGTGTTTGCTTCCCCTTCTAGAAAGTGTATGAGACACTGATTGCTGCATGGAGGGCTGTTCTCCTCGCTTCCATTGCCTGTTCCTGGAAACACACGCTCTGTATAATGGCAAGAAGCTGCTTCTGCAGATCTATAACTGCAATAAGGCAGTTAGTGTGCTGCCAGCACGTGCACAGAGTTTACCCATGTAAGCTTGCCCTAGCAGACAAAACTGAGTTGGAAAGAGAAAGCAGTGAGCTGCAGGCAATGGCACTGGATTTCATGGGGAAAAAAAAAAAAAGGTTAGGGCCGGCATTAACACCTCACTGGAGATAGCCTGGTGACAAAGGAATCGCTGGACAGTGGCTTGGGCTAACATATTCCAGCTGTGGGTGAAAAGCTCCTGAGGGGTTCAGCACAATCCAGGGTCTCTGCTGGGCCCCCTTCTCCCCTGACTCCCCAGGAGCTTGCCAGGCTGAGCTGTGTGGGTGTCTGTGTGTTCACCTACGAGCTTGCTGCTCCGGATTGCTTTATGGGTTTGCTGTGCCATATTTCTACTTGTGTTTCTCAGAAGAAAGGCTTTGCTCTGACGCATTCGTGGCAGCTTCCAAATTCTTCCACTGGGTAAGGGGCATGCACCCCCCAGCTTAAATCCTGGTCTAAAACATTCAAAGTCATGGGGTAGCCACATCAGCAACCCTTCCTAAGCCACTGGATAAAAATCCTTTCTTTTTTCTGCCACTCACCCCCTACCCTCTAGTACAAAGTGCCCTGGGTGCTGTGTGGGTGCCCTGTGTATAGGTATCATCATAGATGATGGATGATGCCCTGGCAATATGAAAGATAAATCCAACCTGCAACTATCAGATGGTGATTGTGGGCAAGTGTCTCCAAAGCTGAGTGCAGAGCTGGGGCAGAGCCAGACCTGGAGCTCCAGGGCTTGGGTCCCACAAACCCTGCTCAAGCTGTGTGCTCAGGAGAAAGAGAGGGAGGACAAGTCGTCTTTGGTCCTGGCTGTTGCCCTAGCTGTGCCAAGCTTTTATTACATGCACAGAGTTTACTACTAAGCTGAGCACCACACGTCTGCTTAAGAAGTGCTTATTCTCCTCTTAGAAGATTGCTCTGGGGCACTGTAAAGCACTGTAAAGTCCTTGCCACAAACAATAGTCTGCTTTCATAGGTATTTCCTCCTAGACGTAGTCTCCTTCCAACCACGATGACTCCAGGCCAAAGGCTGGGTATGATTTCTGTTGTGCAATCAAATAAATGATGTTGCTGGCAAAGGACACTGCCTTCGCTGAGCTGGCAGTGCACGCAGGTGTGGATACCGAGGCACACCAGCCCGGGTACACACTCATGCACATGCACTTATATGCCCAACCTTGCAGGTGTTCACCCAGGCACAGCGCTGCTGCACCACTTCCAAGCCCCAATTCTCTGACTCAGGTTGCCCACGTGGAGTTTTCAGCATGACAGGGCTGTGATAATTTGCCAGCAAAGCCTGGGGTCTTTCCCTGCTACAGTCACATGAAAAAGAGCCTCCAGCCCCCATATGTCCAAGCCCCTCCACAACGTTTGGACCCTGCTATGAAGGTGAGAGCCTGGGGAGGGGGGACGGGACCACAGCACACTGTTCCCTGCTCCCTCCTTGGCAAGTTACTGAGCATCCAAACGCTCTTTGCCTCGAGTTCCTTCCCTCTCTCCACCTGCTGTAAAATGGAAGTGATGAGATTCACATCCCTGAAGGGAGCTGCCAGTGCTCAAACCAGACAGCTTTGCAAGTGACATTTTTGGTAGTGTTTCCAGATTTTTAATGACCAGGAACAGCAAGGGGAAGAGACACAGCAGCTTTTGAGATGCAAAATCCCCTGTATTACTTGACTGGGAATGGGCTCAATTTGTTTTTTCCACAGTGAAGCTGAGAGATGGGGCTTTTCTAGTGATGTTCTTGTGAAAACAGGACATTTTGGTCTTTTTTTAATGACACGGCTCAGTATCCTCAGTTTAATCAGCCACCCAGCACCCCTGAGAGCACTGGAGAAGCTGCGGTGACAGCTGTCCGTCAGCAGCTGCTGGGCTCCCAGCAATCCCCTTCTCCCCTGCTTACAAACAGCCTCTCATCCAAAGGAGAGCAGATTTACATTAACAGCATGAGTAGCACCTCTTATCTTGGCAGCACCTGGAGCGATAAGGGCAGTTGCATGAGTGATTAACATTAATGTCTAAAGAAGCAGAGCAGCTTCCTGGAGAGGCTGAGAAATGCTTCCTTGTGTCTACTGGAGGAGCCAGCGCTGGCAGCAGGTTCCTGCTCCCCGTGTCCTGGCTGTGTCAGGCTGGGCAGTGGTGCTGAGGCTGCGACAACATCTGGGGCACAGCCACATCCTCCAATTTTAGACATGCAATGGAAATTCACCTTCTCAAACCCTCCTGATCAAGACAGAGTTGTTTGAGAGCCCTTGGGGGGAGCCTGTCTCTTTCCATGGCGACAGAAGAGGTCCAGGGGGACAAGTCTAATGTAGGCATCCCCAGCAGGTGTCTAGGGAGTAAATGGTGCATAGAGCCTGCCCACTCTGCCACAGGCATAACAACCTTTGCATTACACACCCCATGCTAGGTGCTTTCCTGAACACTCAACAACCATTTGCCTGGACAAATTAGCAGCTGACACATGCAGGTAATTGTAACTACAAATTGGGAGATGGCCACTTTGGAAAGATAGACACAAGGAGAATCATCTCACCTCACTCAGGTGATCCAGAAGTAAATGGGAATGGTAGGATCCTGTGGCACTGATGAAAAGAGAGGATGGGAGCTTCATCCCATCTGAGACAGGTGCCAAAAGCAGAGAGGATAACTCATGGCTGGACATGCCCAGGGGATCCCAACTCATTGCACACCCCAGGCTGGCTGCAGGTAGGGAGAAAGGGAAAGTTGTGCCATTACCCCACCATCCGCACTGCTCTACTGGTAACAGTCACATCCTGGTTCCCATAGGGACCAATGCCACTCCAAAGGGAGGAGCTGTCAGCTCTCACGGAGGGAAGGAAAAGGAGGAAGGACAGAGATGAAAAGATCTGAAGAGGAAAATTACTCTGGGCAAAATTCTTGCAGTGTCCAGGATACTCACAAGTAGCAGTAGCTGCTGGTCTCTGTGATCTACAAAATACTGAAGTCAGCCTGGTGACTCGGAAATCTTTCTGCAATTACCATTTTGCTATTGAACTAGCTCTACTCTTTGCCCTTTATTCATCCTTGCCTGGAGAGGAATCATATGGAGCCAATTTGCTCCCCTTTGTGTCTGATCCTTTTTTGCCTTTTAATCAGAAAGTCCGTAAGGCAGGGGAGGCAGATCAAAGCACCTCCATTTTACCCATCACTGCAAGCCCAGGGCCCCGTGCTGCCCACCAAGGCTCTTTAGTGACAAATAACGCTGCCCTCAGTCATTGCCCAGGAAATGATGATCCACCCCACTTGCCTGGACATGGTCCCTCCTGGTTACAAGTGGGTGCTCTGCTTCTTGACGTGCCATTAGTCACTTAGAGGCTCACATCTCATTAGCTCTTAGGAGACCTCACTGGGGAAAACAGCTCCATAGTTCTTCCAGCTCCATGCAGGAATGATGAGTCTGGCTGAAAAATGGTTTTGCAGGTTCTTTTAAAGAAGGCAGTTCCCTGCCCTGGCTCGAAGGGTCAAACATTGCTGCTTCCCCAGGGATCGCTTAGCAAAGAGGAAAGTAGTGTTTCCAGACCATGATGTGGGTTTGTCATGACAGCCATGGGCCAGTACCCGGTTAGATACAGTGTGTTAGGGGAAGAGTAACCCACCTAGGAAAACCATCGATGTGACAGTAGGTTGGAAAAATAAAGGTCAGGGAGAATGAGGGAAGAGCAGATCTTCGCTGGTCTAGCAGAGCCAGAGCAACTCCTGAGGAGGGGACATGCACTGGCTAGCCACACGAGACATCCCAGCTATTAGCTAATGAACTGGCTCAGCTGCTGGCAATTACAATTTGAACAGTCCAAGTGGGGAAGCCTGTGCCAGCGGGACTGAGGAAAGCAAAGAGGGGGCAGGAGGGGAGGGGGGCAGACACTGACACGCATGGCAGCCCAGGGAGCGCCAAGTTCTGCGCTGCCTTCTTGGCAGCTGCCATCTGGCTGGCTAATTAGTGCACGTTATAATGTCCTTTGAGAGTTTGAAGTACTTGTTAGTAATAATAATAACAACAATGATAATAGTCAAGATTAAAAACAATTAAGGAAGCAAGCCATAGAGAAGATTGGATGCTCAACTGCACGGATAACTGAGGGGACTCCCTCAGGGTCCTTCCCTGGGGACAAGGCCGATGTTACAAGGTGACAGTCATGGTCCACCTGAGCGGGACAAGGATTTGGAGAGATTTCAGAAGTGCCACCAAACCTTCTATCTGTGATACATCAGTATTGTCTCCTGCTTTGCAGGCTGTTTGCCCAAGAATACCTCAATTTCAATGAAACAACAGCAGAGGAGAGTCGACAAGACTGCTGGTCGTAGGGACCTTATTACCAGAACTGGAGAAACCAGGGAGCACCTTGGCATGGGTAGCTCTGCTTGCTCCAAGTGTGGCAATCAGTAGGTGACATCTCGCCGTGATCTGTGGGGGTGGCAGACATGTCACGCTGGCATAAAGTAGGGGATATCAGAAGAGGTGAATGATAGCCCAAATAATCTGCAGCTGGTATCAAATCAAGCTGTGGAGGCAAATGATGTTCCACAGAGGGCTTAAGGCAGAGGCTGGTGTTGTGAGCACAGCTAAATGATGGGGTTTCTGAATTTTTTTCTAGGGATAATACACGTCTCAGAAACTTGGAGAGAAACTCTCTTCCTTGGTGCCGTCATCACTGAAAAAAGGTGAGGAGGAGAAATTGTTTTTCAACACACCCCTAACAGGCTGTAATCCTGGTTTCTAGCAGCCGTCAGACATGCAGCACAGGGAGGGTGAGGGCAGGGTCTCAGCTCAGGTGGGCAGGAGGTGACATGGTGTTATCATGATGGGCAAAATAGGAGCAGAGAGAGCTTTGTGTCCCCATGTTTGGCAGCAAGGAAAGCCTCTGAGATTCTTGGTCTTCAGGAAAGTAAGAAAAGGCTCCAAGGCAGGGCAGGAAGGTGGTAGAGGTAAATGGCAAGGCAGGGAAAGGAACTGAAATGAGCTTCATTTGCTTGGTCTAAAAAAACCTGAGATGTGGAAGAGGTGAGCTTAAGACTGTAAGCATTAAGCTGGATTCTGGTTCCAGCTGCACCTTGGCCTCTATGGCAAAATCCTGCAGTTTTGTCAGGTCTTGCAGTTTTGGGGCTCTTTGGTGGGTGCCCTGGCTCCTGGGAATTACTAAAGTCTGTGAAGTTAGCTGTTGCTCCTTTAAAAAAAAGTATACAGCCCACATAGTTATTGAAAAAAGTACAGAAAAGGTGCTTTTTTAAGCCTAAAGGCTGAGAAAAGAGAGTTCAACAAGAAGAAAACCTTTCTTTTCTTTCTTTCTTTAGTGACTGAGAAGTGTGTTTTAGCAGGTACAATTGTGGTTTCTTTAGAAAGTAGAGACAAGATTAAATGTATTGTAAAATATGTGCCAAGCCAGACAGCAGTTGAGACTTACAAAGCAGGTGATGGATAACAGAAACTAAAGTTCAATAAAGTAGAGGAGAAATAACAGTGGTGAATGCTGACATCTCAAAGTTGTTTCCATTTCAAACCATCCTTTCCAAGGAATCTGTTCATCACTTTTCTATGTTGCGCTAATTTATTTTTTTTAAAGAAAAGAACTTCCAAGAAACACTGTCCCTCTCTTCCAAATCAATATTTACTCTAAATGCAACAGTTGGCAGTGCCAAGTGTCCCCAGCCACCACTGCTCTGCTCTGCAAGTGAGTGGGCAGCGTGTGGGCGCAGGGCAGCTTGTGGGGGACGGGGTCACGCAGAGACGGGGCTGCTCTGCTTGGTGTGTGTGGTGGTGGGAGAGCACTTGGGCACAGAACAAGATTTACCATGGGTATTTAAGTCTGGAGGGTATTTATTTTGAGATGAGGTAGTATGCCAAAAAGAAATGAAAAAGCCAAAATCGAGGCAGGGAAAAGTTGTCCCGGTTGCGGTGATGTGCCGAGGGGAGCGTGGGCTCACCAGCCACTGGATGGCATTGTTGTTTCACACGGATAAAAGCTGTCGAGGCGCCCTAGCCTGTGGCCTGGAGCTGCTGCAGGAGGCTGGGCACCAATTTTGAGGAGACTCTGTGATTCCTCTAATCATGATATGAAGGTAGTCATGGCCTGAGTGACACCGCACATTGGCAGATCTGCCATGGCAGGGTAGAGGGTGTTGGGAAGAGCCCGGTCTGCACTGTGCTCAGCTATCCCCATGTGTGCCACCGCTGTGGCCAGGCTGGTTTCAGTTCCCTGCCCGCAGAGACCGGCTGGAGGTCGAGTACAGTCCAGGGCACTGCGCTGGGGATGCCCTTCGGTGGGGCACCCAAGGGTGACAGAGGGTGCAACCTTCCTGCGTGCCCTTTGCCATCCTGGTGCAGACCAAAGGGAGCTAATACCACTGCTGAATTACCCTCAGTGTGGTGCGTTTGGGAAGAGGGAGGCCTTGAAATCTGGGAGGTGAGCAGCCATGGCTTAGGTCAATCAAAGGTTAGGGGCTGGTGCCATTCGCACGAGATGTTGCAGACACACTGGAGCTCTCCGTGTTTACTCAGGTCCCGTGCTCACCTCATGCCATGCTTCCCTCCACTCCTACCTGTCCAGGCCACCATGCCTTGAAAGCAACGGGGCCATTCCTCCCTGTGGTCCACTCGCGGGAAGGGACTGTCTCACTCTTTGCTGTAGGAAAGAGGCAGCTCAGCCGATGCAGAGGGAAGAGCCCAGTGGGTAGGAAGGTCCCTGCGGTGGGTGGGAAGGTGCCTGCAGCAGCAGCTGCAGCAGACGATGCCGAGCAGGTGGCGTTTAAAGGAAAGGAGACTTGCTCCTCTGGCTGCATTGCAGAGAATGAAGGCATGCAGCTTGCACCTTCATGTGCAGATTGGGAGAAATGAATATTTGAAAAGAAAATGTTAGACTGGAGGGCTTGATGCTTTGTTGGCGAGGTGAGCTCCTAAGAGTGCTTCCTTGGAGCGTGTAGGCAGGCCTGCTACTAATATTGCTTTTTAACTACCTGCATAAGCATGTCCCACCTCTCCAACCAAGACATATACCTGCTTATAGGCTCTTACAGCTGTCAAGATCTATGCAAGCACTGCTGAAGGAAACAGGAACATTAGTGCATATTAAAACATTAGCTTCAGGAGAAGCCCCTGGGAGTGCCTGTGTGTTTATGTGAGCAGGGAAGGACGGTTCCCTGCTTCTTTCCACACAAGGAGTAGAAAGCACCAGCTGAAACAGGTGTGTGGTACACTCCAGATATGCAAAAGGGTGCTTCACACAGGGGGTAATTCATGCAGGCACCCAGATGCCAAAAATGTGTTCGTAATGTGGTGGGAGGAATTAATGGAAGAACAATTAATTGAGGCAGCAGTGTCCTCTCTGGCTGAGGGACTTCTTTAACCGCAGGTCACTGGGGGCTTGGAGAGTGTCCTGGGGATGCAGTATGCTTGCCTGAGCCTACGTGCCCAACTCCCTCTTAACCTCTTCCTTAGGTATCCACTAGAGCCGCTATTGAGATAAGGTATGGGATTAGATGGACCACTTTTATTCCCCAAGCACTACAATAACTGGGCTGAATGCTGCTGGGATGCTTTAAGCTGCTGTGGCTAGACCACAGGCAGCCATTTCTTTCTTCTATTTTTTTCTCTTTTTTCACCCTAGAAACTGTGTGCATGCAAATAACTCACTGTGTGTGGCCTCAAAGAGGAAGCACAGCAGCTGCTGCTGGTGAAAGGTGATTTCATCTTGCAGAGCCCTTCCACCCCTGTGCCTGGCCTGGCCTACAGTGCCCATTATTTGGCTTAAAATATCTGCTGTGATCGGGAAGCTGCATAATGAATTCCCCTTCAAGGCTGTACGAATGTTGCAGTGTACTTTGCCAAAACCAGTGTGGAAACTGCAGAAAGGAGAAGTGAAAATGGCTGAAGATTAAATGTGGCACAACAGGTGAGTTAAATTTGGGGTTGGGAATTTCTAGTATTTGTTTCTTGGAAGTGAAAATACTTAATTGTATTCTGCATTTATTAGACCCCAAGCTAGTTTTGCAAATCCCAGCCGTGGCTTTCAGTCCTAGCCATGGAGGAGGGCTAGCCATGTGTCCGTCTTGTCAAAGCCCAGCTGGAACATATGGCTATCACAGCTCTGAGATGGGCAGCTCTAGTTTAACTTTTGTTCTGCTGAGCAGCTGCAGATCACTGAGTGTCATCCTGGAAAAAAACATTCTGGGAAGTGCCAGCCATTGCGGCTGTTGGGGCACAGGAGGCTGGCCATGGGCTCAGGCACTTATTGCACTTGGGTGAGCATTGGCTGTAACTGTGTGCTAATCAAGCGTGCAATTGCCAGAAAGGGTTTGCAAACCACCTGCAGGCTCCAGTCTGTTCTCCTCTCTTTGAACAGCTCTGAATAAAGAAGTCTCCTTCTCTTTTCTTTTGTTTTGGAAGATTTTTGTTGGGGAATTAATGGCCAGAAATAACGTTGCTTCACTAAGCAAGTAAAGGACTTGGAAATAGATTTTCCATCTCCAAGAGGGGCCTCGATTTTCCTTCCTGGGTAGCCAAGGGCACCCCAGAGCAGTGCCAGGCTGCTGGCTCTCCTCTCCGCTGGGACTAGCCTCCCGCTTGCTAAATGGACTTGACTGCAGTGGACTCCCATCTCAGTGCTGACCTGAGCTGACCTGGCTGTGTTTCTGAGGCTGTGCAGCGCGGCATCGGCCCCAAATACCGCTGCCACTGTTCACACAGCTCCACCAGCCCCAGGGAAACTCAGTGGGAAAAGCCACAGCGGCAGCCTGAGGTTTCTGGCACGGAGCAGAGGGTGAAAGCTCCCTGAAGGTCAAGGGGTGGGAAGGAAAAAGTCACTCTCCAGGTTTATTTTGGTTTGTATTTTAATAGTAGGGCTGCTCACAAGTGGAATCGTCTACATGCTGCCATGGAAACACCAGCCTTGGTCCCCAGTGCAGTTCACAGCCATCTGCAAGGGAATAATTGTTGGCCTGTTTGTGTAAAATCATCCGGGGTGGTACTGGGTAGAGTGTGGTTGGCCAAGGGGAAGCCACACTGAGACGTGACAGGTTGTGCTTGTCGCACTGAATAATGGGACATACAAATGCCCGCAGACAGGTTCCACAACGTCCTGTCTGGAGAAGAGCTGATGTGCAAAACCAGTGTGAATCAAATTGGTTTGAATGAGCATTTGAGTGAGCATTTGATTCCCAGGGGGTGCAGCACTTTGCATGCGACGCTCAGGGGCGTTGACACTGCTGGCTTTTCGGATCGTGTGAACACTGGGACCTCCATGCAGGCAGAGGTCTGTGTGTGCAAAGAAAAGTCTTCTGAGAGGCAGCAGTGTGGGAGCCCACAGCAGGCTGCTGCTTCCGTGGAGCTGAATTTCAATTGCTCTCGGGTGGGAAACGGAGCCAGGTTCACTTTCTGCATATGAACACTGACTGAACACACCGGGCTTATGAAGCTCTTGGCATGAAGCACGTGCAGAAGACTGACCATCAGCCAGCATTTGCCAAAACTGCTGGGGAACCAGCCCCTGTCTTTACTCAACCATGCATTGGGCTTCAAATCTGTGAAGAGCAGGTTCTGTTCCCAGGCAGTTGCCCTACCTGAAAAGAGATGCCCATGAAAAAGAAAAGTACATGAGAAATGGCAGAGAATAACCTGATCCACACCAACCTCCTCCCTTGCTTTGGCAGGACTGCTAAGCCCAGGATTCCTCTGCTGGCTCATGACCTAAATGTGCTGGGTACACGCTCTGATGTCATGAGTGTGTGCTGCTGAGATCTCACACTGACGCCACATGGAAACCCACTGGAGAGCCCTGCCAGAGGAAGGTGTCCTTTCTCTGCTGGGGATGGGTGAGGGTGCAACCTGCTGGCTGCCAGTGGAGGCCAGCTCTGCCCTCCACCCTTCTGAGGTCCTTCAGCACCAAGAATTTGTGTTTCTTCTTGTGATCTGCCCAGAAAGCCAGCACAGGCAGTGTAGAGGCTCTGGACTTTGCCTGAAGAGTCCACGGAGGAGCTGATTTCTCCTTGTTGGCAGAAAGAGGAGCTCAAACAGCCTCCTAATGCACATGCATTGAACCTGCTGAGCTGAGCTTGCACACCTGCACTCCTCCCTCCACCACCCCAGCAGCCAAGCGCAGCCCTGCCTGAGCCCTGCCTGACACAGCTGGCAGTCGTTCATTCGAGCTAGCTCATGAAACCCCTTCATTTCTGCTTGTCCCCCGTTTTGAGCTCATTTTCCTCTGAGATCCCTGTGACTGCACTTTATATGTGTGAATGTTCAGGGGGAAAGATTTTGAAGCTTCTAGGCTCAGATGCCAGAAGAGAAGACATTCGCTTTCTGGGAGAATTTGCAGTGGTTAACCTGACTGCAAACATCTCATTCAGCCAAGCAAAGAGGAGAAAAATTACTTGGCTTTAATCTACTTCATCTTCAAAAATACTTAATAAAAGAGGGAAAATAAATTCAGGGGGGCTTGTGGGCATCCTGAGAGCAGAAAAAGAGGTAAAATTAATCCTATCAATAATCCATGATGAATGATTCACTCAGCTTTTATTCACAGTTGCATATAGTTATCTTTATTCACGCAGAGATGCAGTACTCATGGAAATATATACAGACTCATATGCATATAAATTATGAAGCCCAGCGAGGGCTCCTACGCAGCCGGGGTTACAGCTCAGCGTAGCTCACACATCGTACACGGCTGCACGGACCTTGCTCCCGCTGGGCTGCGCACAGGTCGCTGAGCAGCCGCCGGGCTCTTTGGAGCTTCAGGAGGTTTCTGCACAGCCACATGCCAGGGCTTGGCTCCTTGCTGCTTGCATTTTCACAGCAAGTTCATCCATGTGCTCTAGCAGGGATGAGGAAGGGAAGGGGTCTGTGTCACCCTCCCTCCTGGCAGGGGGCACTTATGGGAAGAAGGGCTATAAAGCCAGCATGGCCCAGTGTCTGGCACGCTCCATGCTGCCTGGTGGGAGAGGTGATGCCGGTGTCCCCAGCCCTCAGCTGTCTCCACACAGCTCCCCTGCATTGAGGCTTCCCTCTCTTTTGTCAGTTTATACCAGAATCTTTTCTCTGGTTTCAGTGGTGTGGTCCCAACCAGCCGGCAGCAGCAGCCAGTGCCTCCTGCAGTGCAGAAAGACAAATACCCGACCGCCCCACGGTGCTGTGAGCTGAGAAGCTGGCTCCTTGCAGCGCTGGGGGGGTGGCAGGAGGCAGGAGATGTATTTCTGCTTCCCAAGCAGCTCTTTTTCTTACAAAACTTCTTTGCAGGAGAAAAGAACCAAGTGGAAAATTTTCATTAGAAATAGGATTTTTAAAAAAACAGTTAAAAGAAAATGATTAAATTTCTGTCACAATTCTGTGGCCAGCAGAGAGAGGATTGAGGCAGCCCAGAGCTCCGAGAGCCTCTCCCAGGAGGAGTCAGAGGAAATGCCAGACGATGCTGAAGAGCAGAGGACACAACACCATCAGACACCGCTCTGGCTCGGGGAGCACCGTGGCTGTGTGCGCTTGAGAGGAAAACCCAAAACGTACACAGAGCCAGCAGCCACGCAAGCCTCTGAGGACAAGCCCATGGGGACAGACGTTACTGGAGGGAGGAGAAGAGGCAGCCTAGGAGGGTGCAGCCCCAGCACAGGCACTGCCACCTGTCCTCCCCAGCAGAGCTGCAGCAGCACCAGCACTTCTCCAGGTACCCACGTGGGCTCCGGCTGAGATTGCTTTATTATCAACTGTCATTTTGCCCTCCGTCATCCTTACATTTCTTATGGATTGTTTAGCAGTTGCCAGCTCACGGACTGTAAATGGGGAATTTGTCTTCAAAAAAATTGTCTCCTGTAAAAAAGAAAGATAAACTTGTCCCCTGATATCAGACTTATTTAATATTCCACCTCGCATGACTGGAACCAGGAAAGGGGTAGGTGGTTTTACATATGTCTGGCCATTTAAAAGTTAGGGCTGTTGATGGAGAAAGAGGTTTTGCAAAAGCCAGCTCAAAGCCACCCATCGTGGAGGAGCTGCCCTGCTCTCCGGAAGGGAGCCCCTGTCCCTGCTCCAGCTCTAACTCTCTGGCTGGTGCTAACATGGGTGCCCCTTGCTTTGGTTTCTTCTTTGGTCTTGAGATAATAAATACCTCAAAGGGTCACTCTGAGAGGGCAGTTTAAAGCTTGCAAAATAATTTTGTGACCCTCAGATGAAACCTGAAATAACGATGTCTGTATTATGAACAACGATAGTTACACTGTTAAAAATGAATGCAAATGTTCTCCTTTAAGGCTAAAAGTCAGATCTGCCTTAAACTAGATTTCAGATTCATATACCCAGGTAGTGTTATAAATAAAGTATGGTGAATAAATCAAAGTGCTCTGCAAACAGTGAGATTTCATAACATAGATGTCAGATTTTTATTATTTAAAGGCCTGTCTGTTTAGGTATCACTAGTGTGACCCTCTTCTTTTTGATCACTTCAGTTTTGAACTGCTTCCTACCTTAGCTAAGCTCAGCACTTTTATCATGAGTGTGGGAACCTGGATGGATGGCAATGCTGTAGCATCCAGAGTGCTCCCTGGACCAAATAATGAATAATGTAAAGAAAGGAGGTGGTGGCAACAGTAAGACATAATTTTAAGTAAGGATGAGCACCATATCGGCTGATGCTGTAAATCAAATGTAGACCAGAATTTTCCTCCTGCTTCACCTCTTCACAGCGGTTTCCCTCGCAAAATGGACTGGGATGCAAACCACTGAGAAATCCGAGGTGTTCAGTTACTGCATCCATACTTTTCAGCTTAGGTCGGGGTACCAATAGGTGCCATGGCCCAGGCAGAGTGCTTACTTCAGGGGTAACCTCCCAGTAAGAGTGGGGAAGCTTGCATTTAAAATGGCACAGAAAGAAAGAAGTAGTTCTTCCCCAGCAGAGTGGGAGGACTGCATGATCTAATGGCAGGAATCACCCTAAGAAACTTAATTTATTTAGGCTCTCTTTTTAATAAAATCCATCCCACACAACTGGGCAAAGGAGTCCATGCTGTGTTCAAAGGGAACATGCCATGCACACCAAAAAGCCTCTCTGTTAAGTTGGTTTTATCTCCCTCTCTCTGTCTTATATCTGTGCCTGAAAGCGCAGCCAGTGATCTAAAGCAGCGACGGAGTTACTACTGCAGAAGCGAAGGCAGCGAATTCCACTGCATAGTGACTGTGATTCAAACCCGATGAATCACTCAGCCACTTTTTTTCTCAACTAGATCTTTGGCTTTATTATTGTTACAGAAGGAAAAAAAGGGGGCGGGGGGAGAAGAAAAAGCCACTGGCTTATCTCTCTCTCTAATCCTTTCCAATTTTTCTTTTTAAAAATTTAATTAAATTTTTGTAGGCATGTCATTCAGACTGAATAAACTCTTTGATAATCCTGGAGGGGAATCTGCATTAAAAGGGGGTGTGATGTAGTATGACCAAAACTGTTGACAGCATTGGGGTTCAGCATGACCTGTTCTCGGGGTTCTGAAACACCCAGCGATGGAAGGGTCTTGCACACTGCCTCCTCCATGCATGAAAATCCATTCCCCACTTCATGGTTTGCACCTGGTAAAGCAAAGACAGTGCCAGGATCCTGAGACCAGGACTGCAGAGGAGCAGCAGCAGGCAACCTCGCTCTGCTCAGGCACTGCTCACAGTCAGGTATCTTTACGCAAGGAGATCTGTTTTGTTCAAGCTTCTGCGAACGACTTGGCTCTCCATCCACCCGACCCACTCTGCAGACAGCAAAACACTTTGCTGCTGTAGGTTTTGCCTGGATGGAGAGATGGCTCCGTATACATCTGGTACTCATGGTGTAGAATATTACTCTCCTCCAAATATTGGTGAAATGGGCACACCAAAGGGTCAAGAGGTGAGGAATTGGGTGGCAGAGACAGCACAACCAGGACCCACTGCTCATGCAATGGGTGGGCACAGGCTGGGATCACTGCCCCTTCCTCCAGCAGGACATAACCCAACTCCTACCAGCACAGCGTGCTTTACCCCTGGCTCTATCCACTGGGACTGGGGAGATGGGGGCCTAAGATGTCAAGACCCTCCTCCAACTGCAACTTCTGAATCTGCCTTCTAGCATTCAGGTTTTCAAAGTGCATTTCCCTAAGATTGCGGTGAGCATAGCAAGGCTGGGACAGGAGTTTGCTGCAGTGCCAGCAGGAAGGGGATTGCTCAGTTCTCTTTTGCATCGCTCTCCAACTTGACAGATGCAGGTGAGCAGCTTTGATCCTGACCCACGGTGCTGCTGCTCTTCGATCCAATGAAGCACTTAAACACCTGCTAGGAAAGTGCATAAACCCGTCTGACTCCAGTTTGCCTGCTCATGTGCAAACTGCAGCATGTGCTTGGCTTAGGGCTCCGCACTCTGATGTTTTCCCTTTTATGCTATCAGGCTCATTAGTAGTAGCTGCTGGAGATCCTGACTCAGAACAACAGCAAAGGCAAGTGAGGAGCTGCTCTGAGGACTCAGCCCTTGTCAGGAAGAGCTACAACTGCTTGCTCCATGAACAGACATCAAGCCACATATATATAAATTCAGTAGTAAAGCTGGAGGCTATAATAATGAGTTGTCCAGAAAGCTCATGTTGGTACTACAGAGAAGAAAATGAAGCCAAACCAAAATCATTTCAGGAACGCTTTAACTTCCAAAAATGACCCACCTCAGCTCCACCCAGACCAGTCTCATCCACTTTGTCCTCAGTGGTGCAAGTCTGAGAAAATCCAAACTATGACAAGGTGTTTCTTCACGGATTTGATCCCAGTTTTACTTTTCGTAACGTTATTCTTTATCTGTCTTTCAGTTACTATAGTGATGAACAAATGCATGCAACAAACATGAGGCCTGGCAGCCTGGGAAGGCGTGTCTGCCTGCAATGGCTGAAAATACCGCCAAATTTTTTGAGAAATCAGTTGAAAAATCTCTGCCAAAACCCCTCAGATCTTTAAAAAATGGGTCCTGTCAAACAAGTTGGTAATAAATTGTGTTTACTATATATTTATTTTTTGAAACTTTATGTACCTTGTCAGCAAGCAACATACATTGCAATTTGTTGGGTGCTCTGGTTTCTCCTGCATCTACACACCATCAAAGATGTCCCTTTTCCAGGTGCAAGGACCTAAACTGTGATCAAAGGGCATGAAATGAATAGCTACAAGCCAAATGTCTTCTCTGAACTTGTGTGTACTCTGGATCACCCTGTTCCAGTGCAGTTCTGCTCTGAGAAACGACAGCCTGAAGAGCTCTAAGTGACATCCATTGGGGTGACCCACAAAGCCCGAGAGGCATTGTATGAGTGCAGTAGTGTGCCTGAATCCATGCCATGGATCTCACTCAACAAACTCAGTCTCTTGGAGTCAAATCTGCTGACATTTGTAGCCAGAAGTTACATCAAGATGGAAAGGCCAAGCTAAAGGGCCTTGCCCTGTGGATTGGGTTTCAATGTGGGCATGTAGCCCACATAGTTACGCAGGGGGAATGGAGGAGCCTAGTCTCATGCAGACCTGGAGGTGCTGGTGATGAAGGGAATGCAGCTAGACCCCAGAGCTGCAGCTGAAGTTGAGTGCTGGTAGTTGGAAAAATACCACTTCATTTTGAAAAGCAGGTCTGGTCAGAGATCCTCCCTGCAGCTGTCAGTACCGAGCCTCATGTTTACATGAGATGTTTTCAGGCACTTTCCAAAGGAGAAACTGCACAAATGCACTGTAGCTTTGAACACCCAAAATACAGAATGCAGTTCCAGATGTGGAAGGTGAGCATACCTGAAGATGGAGCTGCTCAGATCCTGCTGTTATGCTCAGTCCAATATTGCAATAGGTATTTTAAAACTTCAGATGATGAGCTGGTTGTGGTGCCCACCTCTGCCAAGACTGAGGTTTGTTAAGGGTCACAGGGCCAGATTTTGAGCTGCCAAAGCTCCAATGATGTCAAAGGAACCGGGCCGACACCGCAAGTGAAAAATGCGCTTGCACTGCGGCTCCACGTCCCTTCTGCTATTGTCACACGCAAACAAACAGACAAACGTGCAAATCCCTGAAGTTGGCTTTCGCAGCCGAGAGGGAGAGAAGCCCCAGAAAGTCTTTGCCAGGTTCAAGGGGGATTTGCCCCACCTAAAGTACTCAGATAAAAACTTGGGAGAGAGGGGTCGGAGAACGCTCCGGGAGCCGGCTGAGGCATGAGGCTGCCGGGGGGGTGAGTGTCGGGCAGGGCAGGGCAGAGCTACCCTCCACCTGGCCAGGGCAGAGGAGCAGCCCCCCCCGCCCCAGGCCTGGCCCGGGCGCATCGCGGCGGGACCGACCCAACTTTTCCCGGCGCGGGGCTGGCAAGGGAGGGCCGGCCGGAGCGGGGGTGGTGGTAGTAGTAGTAGTGGTGGTGGTGGTGGTGGTGGTGGTGGTGGTGGTG
>VYZV01034440.1:0-129610 GCA_013401275.1 Pandion haliaetus | reverse complement strand
GCCGGGCTGGGCGCTTGGGGCCGGGCTGGGCGCTTGGGGCCGCGCTGCGCCCGCAGCTCCGAGGGGCTGAGCCGAGCTGGGGGTCGCGCAGCGGTTTTGTGACTCCCGTCGCTCGTTCCGCGCCCGTCTGCGCCGCCGCGGGGCTGCGCCGGAGGGAAACGCAGGTGTCCGGGCCGGTCGTGAAGGGCCGGTGTAGCGACCGGGCATCCCGGCGGAGAGGAACGTCGCTCCGCGTCGGTGTGCGAGGCGGTACGGGCATCTCTAAGTGCCCGGGGCTTTGGCACGGGCTGGCGCAGGTGCTCGTGTAGAGGTAGCTGGGGGGGGGGAGCAGGCTGGGGTGTGTGTGGTTGCACAGACAGCCGGCCAGGGAGAGCGGTTTTGTACCGGTGTTTGTTACCAGCCTGTGCGCCCGCCGGCTTCGATGCCACCGCGCCTGTTCAACCGGTGGTGTTCAGCAAACTGCTGAAATTGGCAGTGGCGATCCGCAGGAAGGCAAGAAACATTATTCTGGCTGGGACAGAGCAGGAGCCCCGCGCCACTGAGAAAGTTACCAGGCAGAGAGGCTCACCGGGCGCTGCAGGAGTAGGAAACTTCACTTGAGTGAAGGCGCCGAAGGAAGGTGTTTTCCAGGAATGGAGCTATGGGGAGTCAGACAGCTTTGCGCTCTGACAGTCGTGTCCCAGGGTCCATAGTGCAAAGCTTTCCCTGTCACACCCGAGCTATGTAAGCTCTGTGTCTGTTCCAAGCTCGTGTCGCTGAGGCTAAGCGTTTCATCGCTGCTGAACACTGGCCTTGCTCAGACTTACTCCAAAGCCGAGAAGAGTTAGCGGGAATTTTGCTCATGTCTAAGTGCTTTGATTCAGGTACTGGGAGTGGAGCCAGTTTGTGGATCTGACGCCAGGAGAGACAGAGCTGTGTCTGTGAGTGAAAAACTAGTGTCATTTCCTCAACCCCCCGAGGCATCTTTCCTAGCTCCAAAACAAACTTCCCCCATGGAAACTTCGTAGAAGGGTGACTAATTAAAACATTACACAGCTGCAAGTTTCTGCCGCTTCAGGGCAGCGAGGACGGAGCTAGGTCCTGGTTTGCCAGCTTTAAGCTCCCAGACAGCAGTGGCAGTTGGCCTGGACTGTGCTTCGAAGTGTGTGATGTCACTTTGACTTCATTTCTTTTTAAAAATAAAATACTTTTAATGGGAATATTGCCCTGTGATTCTTGAAGGAGAATGATTTTCTCTGTCATGTGTTACAGCAGTTGACTATTTTTGCTTGGGATAGCAAAGGCAAGGTAGATTTTTTTAGCAGATTACTTGGACTTTGTCATTGTAGCAGCGGATGATGGATAGCGCGGCTGAGGTCAGTCCCTGGGGAAGGCAGCTGGGGATGTGCAGCAGTCTGTGCAGTACTGCTCTTTAGGGGAAGACCAGCAGTGCAGGAGCCGCAGGTGCACCCACCCCTGCTCCCAGGCAGGGGGGGCCCGGCCCCCCGTGGCGTTCCCACCAGGAGGGGGAACTCCTGCGATGTGCAGGAGCAGCAGCAGCCACCTTCTCCTCTGAAAAGGTCTTCACTGCTTCTTTTCTGCTCTCCCAGCCTGACCTCGGCACTGTCAATACTGTCCAGTAATGCTGTTGAAAAACAAACCTATGAGTGAACCTGTGTGTTTGCTTAAATAACAAGTACTTACACACCAAGGTATGTTTATCTTTTTTCCTTAAACTGTCCCCTACTGGGGATAGACACAAATAGTTTAATTTCCCCAGGACTTTGTAAACACTGATTTACAAGTAAGAGGAGCAAGTGCACTGACTGTGCTTGTTGGCTCATTAAAGCCCTCTAGGAAGTCTGCAAATCATACATGCAGCTCCCCTGCACCGTGTTCCTGTGAGTGCCATCAGTGGTTCTCCCCACCTCCTCCTCCCCATTCTCTGGACCCAGCTGGCACGCCTTGAGTTTTCCACGTTTGCTCCCCTTTTCCAAGTTGTCCCTATCTCCAGGAAATCTGAGGCAGAACAAAGAGAGCGAGGTACTCCTCTAGGTAAGGGTGCCTGCCAGCATGGGTCTAAGTCCTTTGGGTGATTGAGAACTGTCTGTTTGGACCTGGTGGAAGGGATTGCTAGATGAATGCGAGGGAGATAGAGCTTGACGTGGGACAGAGGACTGCGGGCAGCGTGTGGTGAGAGGAGTGTGAGGAGGAGGAGGTGGGGTATTCCCCACCTCTCCTTTGAGAACACCTCTGGTTTCTCCTGCTTTCCACACTCCTCGCTCCTGGGCTGGAGACAGCAGGAGGCAGTGACTGGGGGGATGTGGAGGACAAGGGGGAATCCAGATCCTGGTGCTCTGGTGTACTGGGACAGAGGAAGGAGCTGAGCACCTTGAGGTGAGAACCATGGTGTCCTCTGTGGGGACCAACCATGCTTCCTACTGTCTCCCATGCTCTAGGAGCAGCGAGCGAAGGGTATGGAGTGTATGCCAAGAAGGTGTGAGGAGGCGACATATTGCCTTGCACATCCAACTGTCATACTACACATTATGGAAATACTCGCTGTGGGTTTGTGTTTGAAACTAAAGCTGTCATTTGAGTGAAAAGCAGGAGAGTGCCATCCTTCCAACACTTGCTGGTGTACAGGAGCGGAAAAGCAGGGTAGGATTGCCCCATGCCTGGCTCGGTTTGCAGATGCCCAGCTTGTGTAAATGGAAGTAATCGCAGTGATTTCATTGAGGAGCCACGCTGATTTAAGCTGCCTGGGAATCTAGCGCAAGGACTGCAGTGCATGTTGGTATAAATACTGAGAATACTGCAGCTAAACATCTGGGGTAACAGTGTGCCAAGTCAATAGAGCCTCCTGTGTCAGGGCATGACGATCAGTAAGCTCCTGAGGGCTAAAGAAAATCCTCCCTCATGGGAAGACTACTAATTAATTATCCACTTAAGTCTTCCCTAGCCCATTTGCTGAAAACGACGGTGATGAGTGCCAAGCTAGAGACCGTCCTCTGTTCTGATGTTGTCATTCCTGTGCTTCATTCCTCAGGTAGTCTCTCAAAAAAATTTCCAAGTCTAAGAAGACTAATACACCAAATTAAATAGTGTAGACGTTTCTTTGGAAAGCCAGTTGATGCTCTAGGAAGTGGAGTTTTTCACTCTGAACACTGACTATAAGGATGCTGAGGAGCAGAGGGACCCTTTCTGATTGCCCTGCACAGACGCCCAAAATTTTCGCCCTACTGGGCTCAGCTGGTGATGGCAACTTCTACCTTCAGGCCTGCACTTGTGGTCTGCACTTGCTGTCAGCTCTTATCTCATTCCTCCTCTGCGCTGATGTAGGGAAAAAAAGCATGTGGCATCATTTCTCGCCACGCATGAATTACGTCTAGGGTAGGAAAGCAGGGCAGTTCCTTCAGGTCTCCAGAGGACTGAACACCAGAATGTTTTCTGCTCCTGCCACCTGCCTGTGTGTAGGAATAAAGCCATAGGGAAGGTAAAATGCACATTTAGCTTAGGGCCAGCTACAGCTCTGACGTTGCTGCCATGTGGGCACATACAACCACTGGTACTTAGCTGGGCAGGCTGCATTTAGTTGCAAAGAATCTTGTGGTGCAATTTATGGGGAAGAGGGGGAAAGTGCTTCGTGGCTTTCACGTGTCCTTGCACTTCTATTTCCTGGGGTTCCCTGTTCTCCCTGGTGCTTTTTGTTGTGGGGCTGCCTTTTTTCTGAAAAAGCTGGTGGTTGTCAGCATGATCTAACCTTTGCCTCAGCTGGTGCAGAGGGTGGATTACCTCCCACAGAAGCCTTAATGTGTGGGTCAGGAGATGGGAGAGGGATGAGCCATATGCTTGTTCTCTCAGCTAACATGAAACCGAAACCAGTATTTTCAAAGCAGCTAACTTTAATCTGGTCTTGTTGTGTAATTCCATTAGACTTATTTTTATTAGAACAAATAATCTAATTCGGGCCCCTCCTCAGCCCTAATGCGTTTGAGTGGCTGCAGACACATGGGTTACAGTGAGAGACACAGCCAGCAATGCATGGTGGAAAGCAAATTACTGTGTAAGAAGACAAATTGAACTTTGACAATTTTATGTGATTAGGGAAACAATTAGAGAAAATAGCTGGAGGTGCACTCGCCCAGTGGTTCGTGCACTGGTGGAGATGGGTGGTGGGGTGGCAGCTGCTCTCCAGGGCGGGAGTCATTCCTGAGCACAGGGCACGGTGGTGCTGGGGTGCAGTGACAGCCCACCTGGGTCCTGTCTCCAGCTTGGGATGGGAAGATAATGGTGAAAAGCCACTTGCTGACCTTCTGTGCTGGTCACCAGCAATACAGTCTTACTCACAGGTGATCTGGGTTTTACAGAGCCATGACTTGGTTTTGTCTGGTACAGCAGGGGTTGGATCTGGACCTGTTGCACAAGGTTGAGCAGGGGGAGCGTTTTCTTCTGGGTTCTCCTCTGCTTCCGAGATCCCTGGATCTGTATTTCACAGAGCAAGGCAGGACTTCAGTGCCCTGCCTTCAGTATATCTCATCCCCACCTACTCCACCCTGCCCTCATCAACTCCATCTGTAAAGGTACTCACACCCACAGTATTGTTTAAAGTCATTGAGCTCTCCATAGGCTCAATGGGTGAAAATCACCTCTGAAAATCAGGCCTGCTGGTCCCACTCACACATGCACCCATTCCTGGCTGCATCCCCACGCTCCCTCTGCCTCCTTCCCTAACTGGGTGCCTGTCTTCTGATCTCTGGCTGGGCGAGAGTTGTGTTCAGCCACACGCTGCAAAGCTGAAGTTGTGGTCAGTGGCTGTTGTTCAGCATTTGCATTGCAGCGGCAAAGCTTCCAGCTGCAAGAACCAGAGCTGCTGTTGGCTACGGCAGAGCAACAGGGTAAGGGCTTCATCCCAGCCTAGAGCAAGCGAAGCAAAGGGCCGGCATGGGATGCCGGTGGGGCACTTGCTCAGCCATCCGCTCGGGTTCTGTTTGCTCAGAATCACGTTGCTGTGAGGCTCATTATTTTCTCTGACTTTTTTCCCCACTTTCGGTTTGAGATGGCATGGACAAGTTCTGCCCTTATTATAGTTCCCATGGAGACAGATTTGATGCTGTACATTAAAGGGTGGTGAGGTGCAGTCGGCTCTCGCCTGGGCCAGCAGTTCCCCCCGTTCATTTGCATGGCATCTCTCCCAGTGGGAACCCAGGCTCAGGGTCGTTGTCAGGTTCTTTGTCTTCAGAAACAAAACTCTAAACCGTGTCCTCCTCTGTTATGCTTTGTGCATGGGGCACAGCGAGAGTGTCTGACTCTTGCTGCCATTGGGCTCTGGCACCCCTGGGGACACTTACACTATGGCTAGTCCTGAGTAAACTTCGACATTATCCCTTTCAGCATCTGAGCAGCCACTCTCATTGCATCCATGAAAAGTTCACAGTACTGTCTTCAAATGCAGAAGGGTTAATTTGGACTGATGGATGGCAACAAATGAACCCATCAATTTTATGGTGTACCATGGCTGCTTTAACATTGGGAAGGTCACAGATGGTGTAACATTAGGACGGTCACAGACCTTTCTCAGAGGTCTCCCTGAGAGGATTTGAAGGATGCAGGTGAATGCTTGGATCCAACAAATGAATTCTTCCATGCATGAGTCCTTGCTCACCAGGCAAGAAGGTGTCCTCAGGTATCCTCGCTCTAGCGGGGCACCTCAGCTGAACAACGGTGTGTACGACTGGGCCCTTGTAGTGAAGTGAATGGCAAGGTGAGATCCAGGCTGGTTTCATATGGACCAGAAAAGTTGGAGGAGAATGTTTTTGGGAATCTGCTGAAGTGCTGGCCTCTTTTACGGTGTGGCATGGCTGCTTTAACATTAGTGAAGTCAAAGCTGCCACCATTAAAGCCCTTCTCAGAGGTCCACCTGAGAGGGCTTGAAGGATGCAGCTGATTTTAGATGAGTCAAAGTAGTGGAACGTGCTTCCTTTTTATGGGCCCTCCATGGGGATGTTACAAAAACATGTTTCCTAACAGGAAAAACTACCGAGCAAAATATTTGTCATTCAGCAGAGAAGGGAAAAAGGAAATAAAATAACCCTCCAAAACCAGTCAACGTTGTTCCCAGAAAAATAAGGGAAGGTAATAGCAATGAATATAAATTAGAAGTTAGAACATGTAGGTGTCTGATAAGGGAGGCTAAAGAAATCAGTGAAATAGTAATGAGCAGGAGGGTTAAAGATAAAGAGAAAGCATCTTCCAAGAACATTAGGAATCAATAGAAAGCTACATCCAGCATAACTGCTTTGCTGTGTTCAAATGGTAGGGCCACAACAGGAAAAGGGAGGTTTAGATTAAACTCCAGTGTATGGGTTATTCTCCAAATCACCCCTCTCCCTGGCAAGAAGTACCGTCTGCCATTGCTATCACCAGACTTCTGGGTGAGAAAAAGTATTGGCCAGCTAGTCAAGGAGCATAAATTGTCATTATAATAATACCTTGGTCTTAACCTAGTGCATTTTTTACTCTGCGCACTTTACTGAAGACAGCAATGCCATTATTTCATTCTTTTAGAAAGGATGCTAAGAAAAAAGGGGAATTCTCTTAATAGGTGTTAGTGATTAGCAGCAGGACCAGGTATAAACCCCTGTTCTGCAGAGCCCCAGCCGCTTGCCTGTGGTCTAGCAGTGTCCATGGCACAGGTGATATACTCTACGTTACTGTGGCACTGCACTGATTTATGCCAGTGAAAGGGGACTCATCCATGGAAAAACAGATTCCAAGGTTGAAAACCTTGCCCACCCTGAAGCTGATGGTAATATTATCACTAATTTAAACTGTGGATTTTTAAAGCCAGAAAAGGACTTCTCTGATTGTCTTGTCCGCTCACCTACCTACAAAAGAAAGACACAAATAAAAGAAAAACTGTAGCTAAGGAAATGTCTTCATGATTAATTCCAAAATATCAGATGGGATATTTTATTTATTTATCCATAATAAAAAAGAAACAAACCAGTTGTTTTCTTTAATAATAATAGAAAACAAAAAAAACCCCAACCCTGTTTAAATCCTTACTTGACTGTGAGGATTTCCAAACAGCCCATATAACAGTATCTGGAAGGACAGAATGAAAGGAAATGATCTCAGGCAGTGGTTTGACCCCTTCTTTGCCTTTGTGGGGCAAACTCCAGGCTGTTCCTGGGAGTTTTGTTCTGTGAGAAGACACATGGTCTTCTTTTGGTTGGTGCAGTGCCAGGTGCAGCGTGTACAGGGAGAGAAGAGAGTCAGAGCTCGCTGCTGGAGACCAGACCTGTCATGCTGCATCGTGCTTCACTTTATGAGCATGGCCGCTCGAATTAGCAGGACACCTTGGGAAGCAAGGTCCTATTTACTGGGCAGAAGATGAATAGGGAACCATGGGAAGAAGAAAAGGGGATGCTGACGCTGCGGCATCGCTGGGGGTGGGCAGGGCACTGGAGGCTGAGCATGCTGCGGAGGAGCTGCGTTTCTGGTGTGGGTGAGCTCCCAGAGAGGAGCCAGCCTTCAGAGCCACCCTCTTGGGTGGTGGTGCCGTCCTCCCTGCTGGCTGAGCAGCTCCTTTGCTTTGCTGCCTTCCCCATCCCTGGTGCACTTTATGCCATCGTTCATGTGGGGCTGAGCTGACTTTTAAACCAAATTTAGTACAAATATGCATATGCTAAGCATTAGAAACCAAATTTTCCTGATGGACAATTAAAGAGAAGCCTGACCCTATTGAATAGATTCCAGGACTTACTCTGAAGCCAGTGTTTTCTGGGATGAAACCAGGAGAGTTAACTCATTGCCACGGGGATGCTGTCTGCTGGAGACATGACCTGCTTGATGTCTTAGGAGGATATCACAGGTCTGTCCTGCCTAACCGTAGGCAAATAACTGGTATCCTGCTACTGCCAGCGAGAAGAAATAGGAGAACTTTAATGCTTCAGCTTCTTGCTTGAAATGTGGCAGGAAGAGCACAGCAGCTCCCCAAGGGTGGTGGGTGCTGCTTGTCCTGCAGGACAGCACTCCGCATGCCCATGCGGCATGTTCCGCATGCCCTCACAGCATTGTGTTATGCCATAAAGCCCCAGAGCATGCATGGGAAACAGAAAGTTTTCTTGGCTTCCATAGGCTCCATAAATCAGTAAATACTCTGATGTCCACAGCCTTCATGCCTGGAGGGGCAGAAGAGGGAGGAAGTCAGAGGCTGGACAGGGCATGTAGCAGGTGACTGAATATTTGGGGCTTGTAGTGGCCTTCTTAATTTTAGGAGATTTCTAGAAAAATAAATATTGTCTAGAAAAAGAAAAGTTTTGTTTTTTTTTTTTTTTTTTTTTGAGAAGGGAAAATACAGTCAACGCACTGTGGGACACTTGTAAGGTACAAGACACTCTTTTGGGCTGGATTTGCTTGTGATATGCAGTGCTATGGGTCTGGATGTCACCCCTCTGCCCTCACTCTGAGGAGGGTGGGTGAGAATTTGGTGAAAGTAAAATGGGACCTGTGGCAGAGAGACCCATTGTGCAAGCATGTAAGAGCCAGTTGTGTGAAGCCAGTTGCTGCTGGTGGAAGTTGAACTTCCCTTTCCCTCCTCCTCTTTGCCTTCGTCCACTTTCCATTCTGGAGTTATCCATGTTCTTGGATCTGACTTTCAGGTTGTGTTGCTCATGGACCTGCTCTCAGAGACACAGGCAATTTAGGATTTGCCAAGCTTTGAAAGTCTTTCAATAGGAGTGAGGCTAAATAATCTACCCTGTCTTTTAACGGAGGAGCATGTCAGAGAAGTGCAAAGTAAGCATCTCATTGGTGGCATGAGTTTAAGAGCCTTGCTGGTCAGGGGAAAATCACAGGGGCTGATTAAAAACTAATTGCAAAGATGCCTTTTATGAGTGCATGATTTTCTGTGTGCTCTGCTTGGCTGCATTATCTTATTGATTGGATCCCTTCTATTATAACTCATGAAAGAAAACAACCAGCCCTATCTGCACTTCTGTTTACATTTAATAAAATAAATCAAGCGTTACTTGCACAATGATGATTAAAAAAGGACCAGGAAATTAGGAAATCAGAGGAAGAAGGGAATTTCCTTTCTTTTGCCCATTCAGTTCAGGATTTCCCTGATCCATCAAGTAACCATCACCACTGAAGGAAGTAACTACTAAAAGAGAGGATAAAGATGGGCTCTTTGTGAGACACCATGGTGTGTGAGACCTGTGGGTGACTGTTGTGAAGTCGGGGCAAAGTGAATGCAAATGTCTGTGAAGACCTATGTGCAAGGTAAATTATTAGCTCATAGAAGCAAAGCATGTCAGGCAGCCAGCACTGAGCTTTGTCTCTCTCCTTTGTACCCATCACAGGGCCTTGGCTAAATTCCCCTTAATACCTGCAGCAATCCCTTGAAATAGGGGCAGGGTGTTGTGCTGTAGAGGAAACCAAGTGAAGCAATTTGCCAGGGCAGCCAAGGATACCTAGGGCAGAGCTGAGACTCCAGTTCTGTCTTTCCATAACTAAAGCTAGTCTTTGACCCCTGAGACCCTCCTGTGTACATAGCTGTGATTGTCCTCCGTCTTCCAGGGCCCTTCCCTGGGCAGCTGCTGGAACGCCCTTCCTAAATGCCATGCATGCACCAGGCTAGTTTCAATTTGCATCCTCCTTTGTTCTTTGTAAAGTGCTCCAACAAGGAATATCTCCTTCCTCCATGGCTCCTTAGAGCATCAGCTCTTGTCCAGCTCTCTGTTACCCATCGTAGGCCAATACAGTTTATGAGATTGTCAGTTCAGTTTTAGGTCAGGCACTACGGGGACAGCAGAAGGAGGAACACGGGCTCTGGTCACTGCAGTTTTTGCAATTCAGTGTAACACATCTTGCACGTGATGTTCTTGGGGTTGTAACCTTGTGCTTTCCTGAGGTGTCTATTTTTGATTTATATGGGCACATTAGAAATGCTGACATTGGGATTCAGGTTGGTTTTGCCTGGAGTTGTTGATAGCTTCTTCAACAGTAACTTTAAAGTTTTTATTCTGAAATTTATCACAGTAAGGGGCCCACAGTGACGTTTTACATTACAATGCCATGATAATGAGATGGCAATAAACTCTGTTTAGTGGTGAATTTTTAAGTTCACCATAGTATCATTGTTTGGTGTATAAAAGCTGGTTGGTAAATATACATTACATGAAAAAAATCTACTCAGCAAATTGTGCTTCCATGGGAGACATCAAAGGCAATTAGGGCTATATTAAGGTCTAGCTTCTTCAAATTAATTATTTTTTTAAAAAGAAGGATTTGGGGCAGGGACTTTTTTTCAGTGTAAGAGCTGAAATCAGGAAGGTAGAACTGTCGTAAAAATGAAGACCTGACTGAGTGTGTTTGCATTTGAAATGGATTAGTGCTAGCCGGCAGCTTCAATCCTGAAGTCCAACACAGCTGCAAAATCTGTTAGTCCAACCTGCCCTACTTGGGCAGAGGGGGAAAGAGCACCTTTTTCACCCCTTCCCTCTCTGTTAAATGCAGATTTCCCTTTTCCTTGAGCTACCAGCTCTTGTTCCATTACATTGCCCATGTGAGAGCTCAACCCTGACCCAGGCCTATGCTGCTGGGGATGCAGCCCACCATCCCCTCGAGCAGGCGACGCTGCTGGAGCCTCCCAGTAAGGAGCATGGTGGGCGCTGGGATAAACAGGTCTTTGGTGGAGCCGGGAACAGCAGCTCACATCATCCCCTTGATCATCTACCACCATGGTCTGGAGCAGGGCTTTTCTCCTTGTATTTGAAATGAGTCGTTATTCATGCAAAACTCTTGGAAAGGAGGTGATGCTGCCGGTTCCCACCTCCCACCACTCCACGACCAAGGCAGAAGAAATGTATAGACAGGGCTGCTGCTGGGCGAGCAGACAGCAGCACCGGGGAGCCATCATGGTCAGAGCAGGGGGACCGAGGTGACGGGGTGTGGGAGCTACTCAAGTGGTGGGAGCAAAGCTTGTGTCCTTTCTTGTGAGTCCAGAGAGGTGTTTGGGAGCATGTATTAGCTCAGGGAGGATTTCGGGATGGACCCTACACCGCTGTTCCTGCCATCCCATGTATATGGGGAGGTGGCAGCTGCTTCTCAGCAGCACGAGTTCCCTCCTACCCCCTCTCATGGGGTGCACCCACGTGCATGGTGACACCCGTGTCCGGGGTTGGGACCCCAGGGTTTACTTTGCTCAGCCAGGTCATTGTCCTTGATTTGCTTTAAAGCTGACAAGGTCGCAGGGACCAAAAAGGCATTTGAGCTGCCCTTGAGAGAGGAAAGGATGTTGGGCTAAGGAGATAAGGCAGGGAAAGCTGCAGTGTACTCCCTGGTATCATTCATACTTCACCAGAATGATGGAAATCACAATAACTAGGAGAGGTGGTAAATAAAGTAACTCTGATAGCAAATATTGGCAGGGAAATGCTGGTGAAAGAGCAAATGCTGCACCTCAGTGCCAGGAAATGGACACTCTATTAATACTGAAAAAGGTTAGATGGAAGCAAGGGTGTAACGTGGATTTTGATTTGGGCTATTATTCTTCAAGATAGTAAATGAAGTAAAATAACATTTGGCAAATAAATTGGATTTCAGTTCTTACAGCAGCCCTCAGGCAGTGCCTTGAGATTTTTCCAGAAGACCCATCTCAGGAAGCTTTCAGCCTGGTTTATAAACTGCAGAGGCAATGAACAAATCTCAGGTGTCTGCAGACCTGGTCAGGGATAGATTCTTACTGCATTCTAACCAGGAGACTGGGTAAATAGGGAAGGAGTTGAAATTAACTGTGATGTAACAGAAATATATTCTGCATTGAAAAAGGTATGGTTACTTCTGCCCAGGCAAACCCAATGCCTTCCATTTTTGGATATCGCTTGGGAATCACATTTTCCTGTCTTTAAAACATAGTCTTTGGTGAACACTACAGGAACTAAGAGGTGGACCACCTTACAAAGTGGTCCCTCCCAAATCCCAGCTTTCCAATGCTTTATCATTTTATTGTTCAGTTTTGCCATGTGCAACAATATATCTTGGGCCTTTATTGAACACCAGCTATTTACAGCCATCTCCA
Organism: Pandion haliaetus; assembly: GCA_013401275.1. Classification (NCBI taxonomy): domain Eukaryota; kingdom Metazoa; phylum Chordata; class Aves; order Accipitriformes; family Pandionidae; genus Pandion; species Pandion haliaetus. Next base: position 117,543 of record VYZV01034440.1, on the reverse strand, counting down.
CAGATTTTTGCCTTGCTGTGATAATGCTGTTGCACAGAACTAACTGCTTTATCTCCTCTCCCCCTACCCTTCTGTTCACACCAGCCTCGCTATTCAGTGTCTGTGCTTTGTGTGATCACATCTATTACTGGGGAGGAAGCCACTAGTAGTAGTAGTACACAGCTATGACTATAATAATAGTGGGTGCCCCAGAGGCACACTCCGTCCCTCACAAAGGTGGGTTTATGGCAGTGCAGGCATGGGTCTGGATTGCTCTAGGTCTCCCTTTGCTAGTTCTTCCCAGGCTGAAATGCTGAAGACAGAAGGTAAAGGAGCTCTGGTTTGCTGGTGTTTTCTGGAACAAGTGCAGGCATTGCTGAGTACTTCTAGGAAAAGGCAAAAATTAAAAGGTGGGGAGGAGATTGTGCAGAGCATGGGCTGCATATGGGTGTGCAGAAAGCTCTGAAACCTCTTGTAGGGATGAGTAAGTGCTGGGACGTAGCAGAAGAGGTCCTCAGCGTGGTCTGCAAAGGAGAAGCTGTTCCTCTTGAACACACAGCACCTTTCTTAGCATTTCTCACACTTCCTAAATTACCTCAGGGAAAATGTCCTGGTCAAAAGAAGGTTTCTGTACACATTTTTCCGTAGCAGTGCTGAAAGCATTGTGAGGTGAAGGGTGAGAGGTGGACAGGGTACAGTATGGCCTGAACGAGGTAGTGCCAAGTTCAGCTTCGCTGCTTAGTCTCAGGGGTTTGGACAAGGCTGCCAGCTTTGTCTTCAAGGAAGAGTCTTCAACTTTGCTTCAACCCCATTTGAGGGAAGAGCTTTTAATTCCAGGACAGGCTTTAGGGTTGTCTTCTCCAAAGTACAGCACTGGGGACCCAGCTGGCATCTCACATGTTTCCAGGTTCCTCTCATTCGCAGCGCAGGCTGGATGTCAGGGCACGCGTTCAGTAATCACTCTGAGCCAAGCCTGAAAGCCAGGGATGGTGAAATTTGCTTGGTGAGGAATGACACAGGCTCTGAAAGCTAATTTATATTTCAGGTTACTTTGTAGTTATTGGGTAAATTGGATAATTGCACATTTTGCGTTTGATGTAACAAAGTCCCAGACCTTCCTTGTCTTCCACCTACACTCAGTGGGTCCCTGGGGAGGATTTTGGAGCCCTTGCCTTGGTGGGTGGTTGCTGTGGAGGGTGAGGGGGCACAGCCTACGTGCCCCTGTCTTGCTTTGCTAATCCCTGTGCTGCACTGCACTGCCAGAGCCAGCACCACGCCAGGATTCACTTGGCTAGGCAGAAGGGCAAGGGAAAGGCTTGGGGCAGATGAAGGGTTATCCGTAGCAGCATTCCTGCTGCATGGCACTTTGAAGATGAGAAGGACTGTGGTCTGTGAGCACGCTCCATTGTTTATTATTAGCAAGAATGATAATGGTGGCAACAGATTGACTGCCTCTCTTTGGCTCATCCATGTTTATCCACATCCCGAGAACTCCCTGCCTTCCCTGCTCGGCATTGCTTCCTGACAGATGAGCTGTGAGGTATTCTGGGATGTTTGGCTCTGCAGTGTTTCCCAGTCAATTTCTCTCTCTTCCACAGTCACGTCCCTCTTCTTTAGCAATCATCTGATCCTTCACTACTTCTTGGGTCCCTGGACATTTATTATTACAGCTTTTGTTTATTTGAAAACAAACACCAAAAAAAATTAGCAACGAGAGCCCAGATCAAGGATCCAAAAATAGGGAATGCAAGAGAGACTGAAAGCCCTAATCTTGGCACATGAAAACATTTTTAGGTGATGAAGACTTAAAAAAGCCTGGCTAAAAGCAACAACAGCAAGAAAAGCACCCCAAAGACATCTGCAAAGAAAAATGGCAAACACAGCGCACACTGATTATCATCCTTCACTGAAGTCAAACCCTGGGCAAAAATAGTGTCAGGCACAGGATGCTATGCACCATAGCTAGCACTGCATCAAGCAGCCAGCGCAGCGAGGTGGCACGGGCCAGACCTTCCCGGTTCCACACCACTGCCTGTGCCTCCTGCCTTACTCCTCCAGGGAAAGTGTCCTTTGGGGGGGCTGTACAGTGGCAGTCCTGACCCTCAGCACCCCGTGACGGCAGCCGGGGCCAGATGTGAGGCACACCTGGGACTGATGGCAGTCATTGCAGCACTGCCGAGCGAGGATGCAGAGAGGGAAAATGGGAAGAGGCATTTCATCTCCCTGAGAGCTGCGGCACAGGGAGAGGCACGCAAGAGGCTTTCTGCAGCTCTCCCTCCCCCTTGTCACAGTCTGCACATGCAGACATCTGCCCTGGCCACTGGCCTGCCAGCCACAAGAGGTTGTCTTCCTCCAGGAGTTCATGTCCTTTTCAGGTGGACCTTTGTGCCCTCATAAAGCGCCCACCAACCTCCATGTCCCAGGGAGACCTCCGCAGCTCAGCAAAAGGAGGAGGGTGTGCACCGCACGATGGTGGAGCTCATGGAGGAACCTGCTTTTAAAGGAGATTTTCTTCTTCCCATTAAATAAGGAAATAAGAGTTGGGTGGGCAACACCAAAAATTTAAATCCCAGAGAATTTGTAGGGATTGCTGTGGAGTGTGGAGCAACACTAGTTCCCTTCTTTTACGGCAGTGAGATGGATTATCCACATTGCTTGTGGAGACTTCATGGGGAAAGGTCTTCATCCCTTCAGCTTTCCTCTGGCCATCCCGCTACAAGAACATTACCTAGATGGTGAAAACCTAGCTAGCGTTTAAATTCCTTTGCCCCCTGTACTTTTTAAACAACGAATGAATTAGGATTTCTATGCTGCTTGGCTAAAGAAAGGCAGGGGCTCCTTATCTGCTCTGCTGTTCTGTTGTTAATAGGAGAGGCGCTACCAGACTATCTGGAGCCTCTTTTGTAAACTTGTCTCCTCATCTATCTGGCCTTTGTGAGCAATGCTAAGCCATAATAGAAGCCAATAGCATTGCTCAGAGTGGTTGAGGGAAGAGCATGGTCCAGGGAACACTGTCTTCCAAATTCTACAGTAAACAGCTGTATGTGAAGTTACATCTTAACGTAGTTATGTGTGGTAAAGCTGTGCTCCCACGTGAGGACAAATTCAGGCTGACGACAGAGAGTCAGAAACATGAAGCAACAAGTTGTTGCATGCCCTCTCTCAGTCATCTAGGTTTGTCAAAACACTCTTAAATGGAGTGGTTTTTGTCCTGGCAGGCTATGTGCTGGATCAGGTATTGTGTGTCCTCCAGCCAGTGCAGCACTGGGGATGGAGTACAAGACAAGCGTAAACGTGGTGTCATGTGCTTGGCCACATATGGAAGATGAGATCATGGGCTCCTATTTCAACATCAAGATGCCATTTTCACTGCGGGGAGTGCACACGTTTCATATGAATGAACATGAAGCCACAGTCATACATCCAGGCTTGATTATAAATACAGACAGTTTTCCTAAACAGATTTTAAGATTGCACTGCGTCATGGTTTCTGCTGAGCTTTCCCTAGCACGTGGCAGGCTTGCCTCTGGGGAATCAACCATGTTTGCAGAAATCTGCCACTTCCACTGGCATGTTGGACATGCGATGGCCTCTGCAGTGTGGTCTACTCCACTTGAATTCAGTCACGCATCATGAAAATTTGCAGGAAGTCACTGTGAGCGCATAGCTCTTGGTGACACGTTTTCATACCCCAGGTGGCAGAGACGCATGTGTCACATCAGGAACTGGGTGCAGAGAGTCTGCTTCCTGTCAGCACCTGGTGGGGTCAACCTTATCACACCTGAGTGCCTGCATCTCCTGACTGAGAAGTTACAAAGATGGTTTGAGTGCAAAGCTCAGAAGTCTCTCTCCTGAGACTTCCTCTAGGACTCATGCTATATTCATCACAGGTGACTGTTGGGGAAGGATCTTCACATGAAGAGTGATGGTCCTGATGACAGTGAGCTGTGCTTATGCGGGAATCACTGACTGCACAAAAGTGGATGGAGAATGATCGGTTAAGAAGGTATTGCATGGGAAAGGATGTGAAAGTTAGACACAGAAAGCTGGGAATCAATAAAACCCACCAACTAATGACGAAAAAGAACAAACAGAGTAGCAGCACTCATACAGAGGAATGTGATGGGTAAGGCAGGGGAAGGAGTCCTTCCTCTCAGCACTCTTCTCAGGCTTGGAAATTGCATTTCAGGAAAGGTAGGGGAGAGATCAGGGAGAACTCTCGGAAATCAGCAGGAGACAGGAGCAGAGCCAGGGCCAGCTGGGTGCTCTGTCAGTGTCAGTGCAGCCAGGGGTGGATTCATGGTGCTGCTCTTCAGATGCAGGAGTGTCTGCAGAAAGGAGAGTAATAAACAGATCTCCGTGTCTGTTGTGGGTAGGAAAAGAAGTCACAGCGATAAAATGCAGCAAGTAAGATTTAGGATAGACCCTAAAATAATCCCTACATGTACTCCCCCTGGGAGACTGCATAAGGAGAACGTGGAATCTCCATCCCCAAGTGCCATCTACAGCAGGTTAAAATATAGCTGGGTCTGATTAAATGGCTCCTCAGGGTCTCTCCCAGCCTTTTTTCTGCATCTGATTTTTCTCTCCATGGCCTAAGAATCTGTTTTACAGTCTGTCTGAAGAGAAATACAGAGCTGAAACAACTACATGACAGGCCTAGCAGATTTTCTTGGTAGTGGGTTTTTTTTTAAAATGACAAATGGAGACTCCCTGTGGGAACAGTCTGTTTTCAGTGTAATCTTTTTTGTGAAAAAGCCAGGATCACAAAGAAAACTCATGGGGAAAAACTGTTTATGTACTGGATCTGCTGACTTGATACTGGTCAGAGGTTTTATTGGATCTGCTAAGTTGATGCTGATGAAAGGTTTTGATGCTATTTTCCATTAAGATGTTCTTCCTTTGGATCAAAAGCAGGGTTAAATATAATAAACCAAAGATACAGATAACAGGGGAGGAGATTGTCTCAGTGCTTCCTGCTTCCCTGTACAGAGGCACTTTATGCTTGTTGCCACGGGTGTTTTTAAAGGGCATGTTGTAACCACAGGTACAGTGCCTTCTTCCTGAGCGCATCCAGGATGCATATACAAATACCTCTTGGTTCTTAGTCAGCATATGTTTCCTAGCAGCTTCCCCTGCCCTGTGAACCCAGGCCTACCCAGGAGGTAGAGAAACAAAGACAGACTTAGTGCATGACAAGGGTTAATGTTATTTGTGCCGCTCCTTTTCACGGTGGGCTTTGGCAAAGCCATTCTTCATTCTGCCCTCAGCTGGCTCCTGTCCCAAGGCAGGTCGGAGCCACTGGCTCCCTTGGTGAGCTGGGGAGAGCTGGGGGCTGCAGGAGCTGCATTGCACATGAGACTGGTGCAGGGAAATGCTGGGGAGCAGAGCAGAGGCACTGTTTGTTCAGCCAAGATAAATGCCGTGATAAATTACTTTCCACTTCTCTCTCTCCTTGTAAGATGGAGTTTTATTTTTTTTTATGTTCACCATGATTCATTAAATAGGGGGCTTCTATAAGAACACGTCTCTAATTTCTATCATTAGCGACATATGTGCAGATGCAAGGTTTTGGGTAGTCACCAATCACACCACTTACTGCTTATTGTAATGTCCCAACACTTTCCCTCCTCCCTCACCATCCCAAAGCAATTAGCAGGAAATTCAGCTGCTGCCTGAATGGACACATTTTCAGCAATCTTCCTTAATTCTTTATTTACTGTAAAATAAGCAGGAAAAAAAAATGCAAAATCAGTTCCTCTTCCGAGGCTGGATTAGTTCTCTCATCACATCTCAGACTCTCTGTCCCCTGCCCTTTCCCCAACTGTATCCCAATTTCTGATGAGCTGTGATGAAAAGCAGGCAGGAAAACATCTGATTGCTGCCCATGAATTCCTCGAGTGAACACGTTTCAGAGGTAACTAGTGTGACAAAAGCTGAGCTATTCTCAATCAGCGCTCGGAGCTGATAGTGTCTCTTCCTGCATTAGACAGTGACTTGTACTAAGTGAGCTGAAACTTCGCTTCTGGATCATTCATAGCAGGACCTGATGTAATTTACTGCCATGCAAAGAGAAAATTAAATGCCCAATCTATTGCTCATAATAAGGAAGGTTTTTAGCAACGGGAATGGGATACGGTGAAGCAGTAGAGGGACTGGCTGAGGCAGGGGGGAGCAGCAGATTGATGGAGAGGGAGAAGTGAGCTGGTGTCTGCTGTATCGACCAGTATCTCCCTCTTTAAACGGAGCTTTGAACATCACTGCTTCAGGAATAAAGTACTCTGCTGTGAGCACAGACATCAAAACCTGGCCTCACAAAAAAGAGATCTCGGAGATCTCACTGGCATTTTCTTTTGATGCTCTGCACAGTCCAAAACACAGTTCACAGGTCTGTGCAGTCGCAGAGTTACACCTGAGGGAGCACCTTCCCCTGCTTTCAGAAAACAAAGAGGGGATGGGGAGGGAGATGTCTGTGTTGCTGAAAAGCTTTAAGCCAGCCCTGGACAACTGGAAGGCTCAGAGGGCTCTCTCCTTTCTGGCTTTCAGCCTGCCCTCCTTCCCCTCCACTATCTTTACTCCTCAGCTGGAGCCCACGCTGGAGCAGGAGGAGGAGGAGGGCTGCACCACGCACAGGGGAGCACCAGAGCAGGGCTGCAGGCTGGCACCGAGGGCTTCCCAAGGGCTTCTGGGGGAAAACTGGGACCATGCTAGTAATTCAGAAAGGCACTTCTGGCTGTCTCTGCTGAAGAGAGGAGACCGCAGCTCAAAAGGTCTTCTCTCTGTTGGACTCAAAGGTGTATAAAAATAATAATAAAAAATAAAGCTCTGAAAGCGTGATGCACTGTGTGGGGTACAGCCCACCAGTGCCTCAGCCCATAACTGGAGTCGTCTTCACCTCCTTCCCCCTTTCCTTGCTCATTTTAGATTTGCCTTTAGACATGAAGAAGACTAGGTCCTTATTCCCAAGGCAGGCAGGGTGGGAGGAGTTGTTTATCTGAATGAAATATGCAATTTGGAGTTAGGCAGCTCTGGTTTAGCCTCCCGACTGTGTCTAAGCCTCCATCTCTGAAATGCGTACACTCCTGAGCAGGCTTCTCCTGGCTGTTTGGCCAGTCTGGCAGAGTGCTCTGAACTGTACACTGACAGCTGACTAAAACCCTTCCAAAGAATATTACCTTTGTTATAGAAATGCAAATAGGTAGGCATTTTGAGTAACTGTTCTCTTATTGCTGGTGGCTGTTTAACAGGTTTGTCTTGGCTAGAGCTTTGTCTTTTTTCTGACCTGTGTAACAGGTCCAGGTGGGACCTCCTGGGAAGGGTGTTATTCCCCAGACATGTTCCTAACTATCCACCAAAATCAACAGTTTTGTTTTCTTGTAATTGGAGTAGCTGAGAGAACTGTATGAAGAAAGACATAAATGGGTTAAAAAAAAAAGACACCCCAGAATACCAAAGCTCAGACCACTCGTGCCTTTGAAAACCTTTGGTCTGCAGCTGTAAAATAGCCATATCGCCATATTGCTGGATAACTTATCTGTGTGTGAATGCTTTATGGGTCTTACGTCCTATGTCTCGTGGTCCCCGTGTAAAGATTGGTGTACCAATTACCTAAAGCTTGTTACCTGTACAGCTTTTGCACGTGACCAAGAGCCACATGTACATCCAGAGGGAGTGAAATGAAAGTGGCTTGGGGAAGTTAGTTCAAATGGTGCCGACGCTTTTGGGATCTCCAAGGTCAAGGGTAGGAAGCTTGTGGGCTAAAGTCCAAAATCCCAGTGAGACATGCAGAGATCATGATACTCATAAACTCACAGTCCGTGTGTCTCTTAGCCACATGCAAAAGCCCTACCCATAACAAGCTGCATTGCAAGTGATATACTAACCTTCATGACCCATTACAGTAAGTTTTAACAAATCCTGCAAAAAATGCTTTCATGTGTCAGTAGAGATGTTAGAAAAGATCTTAGGGAAGTCAGGTGTGCAGGAAGGTTTATAACAGAAGAGCCAATCAGTTATAAATCCACATTTAACTTTAACAGCAAGGTGCGGACAGGGTGACCTTCCCTGTCTCTTCCCAGCCTCTGCTGTACACCATATGCTTTTCAGTCTTTTTTACTATTCTTTGTCTTTTATCACAGTTGCTTTAAATCATATTGTGTCTGTAGGAGCTTCCCGAAATAGAAGCGAGTGGTGTGATTTTTTAAAGGCAGCTCCATTGTGCACCGAAGTGTCAGGAGGTGAGGTTTGCTGTACCATGGGCAGGAGATAGCTGGTGGGAAGGGCAGGCAGCGCTTCCCCTCAGAGGGCAAGGGGCTAAAGGCTGCACCAGAGAGGTGTCCCTAATGCACCTGAGAACAACATTCCTGTCTTTTCTTTGTCCTGGAAGTCAGTGAAGAACAATTTTGCTAATACAATAAACTGAAGCATCTGATTCAGTTCGCTGTAACTTAAGGGGGCTGTTATTCATAAGCATCTTCCAGAAATCTGGAAGTTTCATGCATTAGCATGAACTGATTATGCATCTGAAAAAAATAATTTGGGAAAGACCAGTAGTTATGCATTCTGTCTAGTTTACCTGCATACCTTTACTGTTTTACTATTTATTTATTTTCTGGAAATAAAAAGTTTGAAGCAACCAGTTTAGTCACTGTTAAACTGTTTTAAGCCCCTGAGCACTAGTGGCTTGTTAGGATTCCTGTATTCTTTTGTCTTTACCCCTTCCATGCTGCTGAGCACAGAGAACAGACACAACCAACCTGAGAAACTGATGAATGAGAAATTATGAATATCAATGTCAAAGTGAATATGTAGTGCTTTGTATTCACATAAAACTTTTGTGTTGAATACATAATATTAACATCCACAACTATGATAAAAATCAATAAATTGATACCAGCACTCAAAGATCTGTGAGCTACAATTAATTTCTAAGGGATTCACAGAGAGGTTATGGCCATAGTACTGTTAGCTGCATCTCTTGTGCTGGTGGAAATCATATTTAATTCTAATGAAGGAAATAGAATTAATTGATGTAGTGGGAGAATCAAATCTATAGTTAAGATTTTTTTTTTCCCCAGAGGAATAATTTCTTGAAAGGGCAAGTTAGGACCCACTGAAAAAGTGCAGTATTGCTAGAGCCAAGAGATTTTACGGTAAAATAAACTAAGCAGAAAAGTATGTGACAATAAATATATTTGTATGGAAGGATGTTAAAGGATTGCTGAGAGCAAACAGCTCATGCACTGCTCAGGGACAGAGGTGATGGGAGGAGATTCCAGAGAAGCATAAATCAGACTTTCCTTGGACCCCTCTGTAGAAAATGACAAGTCTCATCCTGAAGAGTTTTCCCAAGAATGACAAATAGGAAGGAAAAAAAGACCAAAGTGACAAATTATTGGTATTGAGTGACGGCGAATGCTTGCTTGGCTTGGAAGTCATTTTTACAGATGGTCATTTTGTCTGTGTCCCATTGAGAAACCATAAACCTGTGTCATGAACATACAAGAAGCCTTATATGACCTTCTTCTCTTTTTTTGACTTTGTATTGTAGGGAAGATGTGGCACTTTTTGAACTGGTATCTAGTAATAAGATGTGAGATGAGTGAGAGCACAGTCATTGGAGGACTGCCATCTCCCACTGCACTTGGCAAATCCTCTGTAGAGGATATCTATTTCTTGACCCTCATTCAACCCTTCTGCGAGGTCTGGTGTTTCGTATTGTCTAGCAGGGACCAAGCCAGCTTTTGGAAGCTGATGGCAGTATTTCTACCGGCTTGGCTGGGAAGGGAGTGTGTCTGTTCTTGCTGAATTTGCAACGAATGCTACAAGCCAAGGTGAAACTATCTTTTGAACTTAGACTCTGGGAAACAGCTAGTAAGCCCCAAGAAGGGTCTGGTCCCATACTGCAAATAAGCAGTCCAAGGGTGTAGCTTAGTATCAGGATTTACCAGGTTTTCAGGTGTTGGTGCACCAGAACACAAAACCAGAACAGTAGGAGAGCTTCAGCAAGCATTTTAGCTATGAAACATAAACCAAAACCATATTCAATGATCTATGCTTGAAGGAATTGTTCAGGAAGGCAATCTCCTCGAGGCTTTTTATCCAATCTCATCTCTTCCAAATGCAGTGTGATTCCTTCCGCTGGGGCACAGCATTACCACTGAGAGCTCATTACCCCACACCTGTAATGGAGCTACTGGAAGTGTGGTGGACTTCGAGAAAATGATGGAGTTTGTTACAGAAGGGGAGGATTAAACTTTTTCCCCTTTACACATGCTGTCGTGAGGAAACACCTTTCTTCCACATTTTTTGGTTTCTCTATCTGTGAGTTTTGGCAGGTCTGTAGGGCACAGGTAGCTGAGAACACTGCCAAGTGCTTATGTACTTAATTCGTCATGCTGCCACTCATATGCATGTCCACCAGGCTCCAGCTGTGTAGGAATGCGTGCATAGAAGCACACTTATAACAGAAGTTTACAAAGTCTTATAAAAGATTCCTAAAGTTAGACAAGTGTTACCAGCCATAACTGTTCCAAAGCACAAGTTCATTTGCTCGCAGAGTGAATAAACATTTTAACAGTTATAGCCATCAAGAGCTGTGCTGGTATTTAGTTTGTTTATAGTCATTTGATCAGATGGTGTTGAGTTTGGAAAGACTTTGCTTGGTGCAGCAGGGTAAGTTATAGCCACCACGTGGCTGGAGGGCATGAGCTGTATGGCAATCACAGCAAACCAAGAATTAGAAATTCCAGTTGTACAGTGTGAAATGCTCTGGTAGTATATTCTGGCATCCCATGCTCTAACACTGGGTGGCAATTTAACGCAGAGATTTACTGCCGCACCTCTGCATTGCAGGACAGAAAGGTTCTGATCTTTTGTTATTTTGGGTCAGTGACAGACCCATGCGCAACCTTCCAGGTTCATAATTTTGGGGGACAAAAACTACCTTCAAGCTTCAAGTATCTGCCAGTTGGGTCAATGGAAGTGAAGCTCTGGGCAGGTGAGCCGCACCAGGGAGCATCTTTTGTGGTGTCTCTGGAAGAAGAGTGGCCAGCTCACCTGATGGAGGAGGTGAACGTTGCAGCCTTGGACAGGAGAGGCAGACTGTGGCTCCCAGAGCAGTGCTGCTGAAGCCATGCAGAGCCAGCCACAGGCTGCATTAGCTGCCAGGCTCCTGTCGGCACAGCTCTGCTGCCATTCACGTGGCATAGCTCTGACATGGGAACCACATCTCAGGAGCCAAATGTTAAACTCAGCTGATCTAGAGGGTGTTAATAAAACTGTTCTGCAACCATGGCATCCCATTTTCCATGGCTGATTATCTTCATCAGAAGAGAGTAAGACCCAGCAGGTGACTTAAAGGCACTCCAAAATCTGGAGTCCTGCTTCATACTCATGAAAGGAGAGGATGTTACCTGTTGGTAATGCAGATGTTGTGCAGGCTCAGAGTAGGGAAAAGCTAATTTCTAATCCCAGCTCTACTACTAGTTTGATTTTGCAGGCCTGGTCATGGCCTTTAACCTCCCTGTGACTGGGTTTCCCATAGTCCACATGAATGCAGTACTGTTAACTTCCTTCACTTGCTAATTCTGTGGAGAAGTTCCTGTTTGTCATCCTGAAATTTGTTTAAAAGCTTTATGATTGTTGTTACACTTTGTGTGGTACTGGAGATGGGGGGTGTGGGGTGTGTAACCCCTTCTTCCCAACTAAGAAAAACTTAGTTATGAGACAGGCAGGATGGGGAGGAGGGGCTGGAGAGGAGCTGTACCTGGTTTGCCCCTATAGCTCTTCGGGAGAGCATTGCTTTTGTTTATACTTTTGAAGCTATTCTTACTTTTCTTCATTTCTTTTAAACACTGTGGTTTCCCCTTAGATAATTTAGCCAGACACATGAAAAAAAGATTTCAACTGTTGAGTGGAGATGGCTGGCATAGGTTGGCTCCAGGGCAGTCAGGCATGAGATGTGTGTGGTCCTAAAGCTGCCACATTGTACTAGCACGAACATACCTGGGAGGGTGGTCTTGGGCGAGCACTTCCAAAAGCTTCAAGACAGGATTGATGTAAACCCATGGGCTTGAGCATTGTCAGAGCTAACAGTCATGCTAGTGCTTCGTGTTCTACACTTAGCTGTGTGGGCAGCAGTCGTGGGGGGAGACATGGGGAGCTGGAGGTGCAGCTGGAGTAGATGCTGTGCCAGGTCATGCCCAGATGTACATCTTGGAGCAAACAGAGCACACCCAGGCCAGCTCAGTGTGCACCCAGGACAGCCCTGGGCTCGCTCAGAGCAGCTCAATGTGCACCTAAGGGCAGCTGAACGTGCAACCAGGGAAGTTCAGAGCACAGCCAGGGCAGCACATGCAGATGCTTCTCTTCCACTGACATCGCTGGGCTTTTCATGCTATACACAACACTCCTCTTTGCAGACAGATCCGTAACTTTCCCGTCTTGTACATTATACAAACCAAGGAAATAGGTTTTTAAAACTCACTTTGTAATAATGCTTGTTTAAATTCTCTGTATTTAAGCTGACTGAAGGTCGAATGAATGGTGCTAACAATGCAGTCACTTCAGAGGGTAGGTTGTTCTCCCCAGATGCCTTTCTGTAAACAAGCTCACAGAACCACGGGAATGAGTTATCTCCAGGATAATGGGATACCTCTGGGAAGGAAACTATTCTCTAAATGGCAATGCAAAAAGCTTTTGTACTGAGCATAAAGGGGCTCATCCTGGCACTTCTGGGGCTTGCAGACAGATGCACACCGATCATCTCCTGGGCAGCAGCTGCAACGCACTGTCAACAGCTCTCTCCGAACTGAGCACACCTCCACCACCTCCGCAGGCTCAGGGGAGCTCCAGCCACTGTACTGGTGACATTGCAATGCAGATCCTGGGGCATCTCACACTCAGTGGCAGCTTTCATGACCTGTACCTCCCACGCCACAAACTGTGAGAAGGAAACTTGGTCTGTGCAGGACCTGGACAGGAGCTGGCAAGAAAATTTGGGTCAGCCACTGCCAAGTTTCGAGTCAGAACCAAGTGTGGGAAGGATTTGTGTCTGCTGCCAGATCAATTCTGGGGGCTAGCAGCAGGTATAGACCCCCCCCAGGAGAGAAAACTTCTCTGTGCCCAGCACAGTGTTGGCTGGCTCAGGTGACCCACAGCCTCCTCCATGTAGACCCTCTTGGCAACTCTCCCCTTAGCAGAAACCCAGAGGCCAAAATCAGAGTCCTTAATTCTGCTCCACACAAGCAGCATAACATGATTAAGGAGCAGTAGCTGTTACGGGAACTCTAAGATTAAGGTCCCTGCCTGGGCCACTTTCATGGAGGACTTGCAGATTGCCCTAGGAGCCCTTCCCAGGCCTGATGGATTCACTGTCTGGCCTGTTTGGTTTCTGGTGCTTCAAGGATGCCAAGGTTGCATTAAACACTGTCCCATCCCTAGCAGGTTTTGATTCAAATGGATAAAAAGGTGGAAGGAGAAATAGGCACCAAATGCATAAATTACTTTCCTAGGGGTGCAGGAGGCCCACAGGATAGATATGTTGTGGGAGGGAGGAGGAGAACTTCTGAAGAAATTGCCCATCTGGTGACTTAGCCATGTTTTGCCAGCAGCAGTTCTTGGCCGTGCATAAGGAAGGTGCACGTGCAAACCCTCCATTTTCATTCTTTCCCTGTGGCTCTTCCTCCGCTGTCCCAACTCTGCTTGCACCAATTTCCTAAAGAAGTCCTGGCAGGACCTCCAGATGTCCCATTAACAACGTGTGAACCAAGTCCCCACTGACTTTCCTTCCAGCCCTGGGAAACACGTCCAGGGAGCATGGATAGAAGTACCTCTCAAGTATTTACCTGTTTTTGTTCCAACAACAATGTAACTTCTTTCCTCGTATTCAGGCTGTGTTGTGGACCCTTAAATACTGCAGCTTTGGATGGGAGGAGTCTGGAAGACACATCTGGAACCTGTTTCCCAACAAGAATATTTATTTTTGGCTAATTTAGTACTTTGCAACTTCTTAGGACAAGTAGGTTTTTTTATTTACTTTATGATGGACTGTGTAAGTATGAGTAAAAGTTGGTTGTTTCACTAGCAGTGAAGAGAATATAAAAAAGGATCCTTTGGCAAACACCCACATAGAAGTTTTTAAAAGCTGTCTCAAAATACTAAACTGCATCTGTAGGCTGCAGCTACTCCTCCACCATTGTGTATCCCTGTACTCCATAAAGGGAGTACAAAATGACAGGAAATCACAATAGCAACTTTTAAAGCCACTTTTTGTGGTTTTATAAATAGCTACATAATTTGCAGAGTGGTGCTGTGTTGCCCCCATGTATTGCTATACACGCTGTACTGCCATGTATGTGCCTGGAAACAACAAGGAGGAAATTATATAGGCTGGAGCATCCTACAGATGTGCTGGGCAAGGTGTAAATTCCCCTCTGCATCTCCTTAAGGTAAACTTGCCAACTATTGCTTTCCTTGTCCTATGGCACAATTCAGAGTTCAGAGCTGGTGACACTTAGAACCTAGCTGATGCATATTCAATACAACAAGGGTTTGGCATAACCACTGGGACCATGAAAGAATGAAGCTTAAACAGTTGAGTGAAAGCAAGGGAATATTAGTGAAAAATGACAAAAGGTAGCTTGTAAATTAAGAGGATTTACAAACTCCATGGCCATCAGAAGGTCTTTCCCTGCATCAGACTTCTGCCGCAAAATGAATCCATGAAGGACATGTTGTATGTCATATTTTTCAGAGGCAAAAACTGAGAAATTTGAGGCCTTTCTTAAGCTGGTTTATCTGGTTGTGACCAAACCTTTTTCTTGTTTAAAACTACAGAATTTCAAAATACAGATCTTCATTGATGCTGCTTGTGCCCTGATGCCAAACTCCCTTTCCAGTATCACAGACCATCCTGACCGTATATCCCTGCAGTCTGAGCATTTTGCAACCTCCAAACTAATTTAGCACAGGAGGAACACGCCATGAGTCCAGGTGATAGCAAGAGTAAGGAATATCTCGCTCACTAAAACTATGGACAGTATATGATTGAATGCCTATGTTTATATCGGATAATTTTAAATGTAGATTAATTTTAGATTAAGAAATATGAATGATAAACTTTGCTGACAACATGCAGATTCTTTCCTGTATTATTTTCCATTTGTGGACCATTCATCGCAATTTTTTGGTTGCTGATATTGCAGATATTTTTAAGTTTCATGGGACTTATGAGTCGCACAGTGTTGATTCCTTTGCCCAGTTGGATTATTTTAGTGACTAAACCAGGTTTTCATTGCTAGTCCTTGCCATTGCAAATTCAGAACTTATAATTAAGTAGCGCACAATATTCAGTTAAAAATCTGCTGTTCTGATGAGGTTTCTTACCAGTTAATTTATTTACTAGAATATTTACAGTGGTGGCTATAACTGCCAGAAAGTCAGAGACTCTTTGTACTTGGGAATAAAAAGCGGAAATTTCATATCTTCTCATGAGCAACATGAGAATTGCAAAATGCTTTCAAAATGATTTTTAGAAGTTTCTTTTTTGAAAATGTCAAAATGAAATGGAGTGTGGCAGTCATCCCTGCTTGGGAGGTGAGGGGGTGGGAGATTGGACATTGAGAAGCGGTGGCCAAGTGGAGCCAGGGTTTCAAGGACTCCTTGCAGCAGTAGCCTCAGAGAGGCTAAATATGAACTGGACCTTCCAGCCTCCACAGGAGATGGTCCAGAAAGGCTGTGATTCTTCAATCTGAGCAGGTTGCCAGAGAAGGTGGCTGGAAAGCATGCAGGGCTGGACCTGCCAGCCAGATTTGATCAACAGTCTTCCCAAAATGTGTATGGTAAGATGGAACATCTGGTGTTTGATGATATTGGTGCATTGCCTCGAAAACATCATGTTCAGAAACCCCCAGTCTGCTCCCAGACCGCCGAGGCATGTGGGATGCCCAGCACCTTCCTTGTGTCCACATCAGCCCGTACTTCCAGCTCTGAGGACCTCAGCTGAGCTGGCGGTTTGTTGGCCAAGGTGGTGGCTGTCACATTTTCTCAGCACTCCTGTCCATCACTCACTATTAACGTGTGAGGCAGGACTCCCCACCCGCAGGGTCAGACTGGAGCAGGTGGTGTCACTGGGGCCTGTTTACAGCTTTGAGTCGAGGCTGAACGGGAAATCAGTTCTGTAAACACTGCCAGAGGAGAGTGGATATTATTTATTTAGTACGATAATACAACAGCAGTGGGTTAGTCAAACAGTAATTAGCAACAGGTCACGCTATAATTAGAGAGCCTCTAAGTTTATACCTCTTACTGAATGCCACCAGTAAGTCATCAAGTATCTGGGGTAAGTAGGGGATTAGTTTGGGATGCAAGTGCTTTCAGGCACAGTTAGGACTGTTTGGGAACATGCAGATCTTTTTCTTTGCCTCTCTTTATCCTAGCAATTAATGTAACACAAGGCTCTGAAGTGGCACTTGCTTCTCTCAGTTGCGTGAAATCTTGAACAAAAGCTCCAAAGAGATCTCGAGTGATTAAATCTCATCTGAAAGAGCTTGAAGTCTCAGGGGGTACAAAGGAGTAATTCTTTTCTCTCCTCTTACAGAAGGGGGGAAAGTTATGCTCCTCAAGCACAGGTTTGTATTTTACATATCTTTTTTTTTTCCTTCTTGCTATTTTAAGAATCAAATTTCCACAATTCTGTTGTCTAACAGCAGAAGTTTCTCTTGCTTAGGCAGGCAGTGAGATTCTGGCACCTCATATGTGAAAGGAAATAAAATACCTCAATCAGTTAACTGCATTCACGGGTTTTTGCTGAATCTTCCTTCCACTGAATGATTTGCTGTGTTTGAAGAATGAAGGACTGAAATCAGTGACTAGAGACGGCAAATAACTACTAGGTAAATGCCACGCACATCCGTCTGGATATATCACTCAATATTCACACCCTTGGATGCTCCTGCCATGCCTTCACATTGCAATTTCATCTTTTCAGTCATAGCTTTCCCCTCCATTAGCCCAACTGTCCAGATTGGCTCCCATTTCTGCTCTCAGTTCATCAGATTGGCTCACAGATTTTGCGTTGCCATTATCTGCAGAGATTTGCCTCCTGATAGGAGTGTGTTTGGTTGTGCTGTGCTGCTTGACTGTGGCAGTTGTAATTAGTACAAGTCAAATAAATGCATCTTCTTGCTTGTCTCAATTTGCCTGGTTTCAAATTTCAGCCCCCAGAACATCTGCCACCGGGATTGTCCTGTCACCAGTGTCCTGTTTCTTGAGTACTTACTTGCAGGACATACTCAAGTCCTTTTTCAGCCTCTCCTGGGATAAATTAAATAGATTACTCTCCAGAAGCATCCTATGGTAAAAACGTCTCTTCCAGTTCTTTCATAAGGCTCATGGCTTTTCTCCTATGTATTTCCAGCTCTCCAACATCTTTCTTATATGTCAACATAAGCATGGAGTAAGGTACCATAGCAGCCTCATACCTGCTTTCTCATTTCAAGATCCTCCCAAGAATTATGTTAGCTGCAGCAAATGGCAGTAGGCACTTGCATTGAGCTGACAATGAACAGGGACCTCATTTCCTTTTCAGAGTCATCTCTTTCCAAGGCCAAATTGTCCCAGTGCTGTAAATACCGCCTTTATTTTGGCTTCCAAATATGTTGCCTCACCTTGGCTATGCTCAGATGCATATTGTTTTCTTGCAAATTGTATCCAAGACTCCAAATTGTTCTGTGTCAGTACGCTGCCTGTTAATTCTATCCATCCCCCTGATCTTGGTCACCAGCAAACTCCTAAGTGATGATTTCAAGGGATTCTTCCTTGACATGGGTAAAAAAGTGAGTAGCAGTAACAGATTCCCAGATGACCATGCTAAAACCAGAATTGTTAGGCAGCATTTCCATGTTTGCATGTACATTTGAGCCCTCTTGCTGTATTGGGTTTAACTCTGCTCAAGAGTACTGTAGGGAGTTGGTATTGTCCTTGCTTCTTTATCAAAACCTCATGTATTACCAAATAAAATGCTTTTCTGAAATAAGAGAATACAGCAGTATTGTTGTTGATTATCAAAGAAAATATCAAGATGGCAAAATGATTCCCCTCTAATCCACACTGATTTGCCAAATTCTATTCCCCGTCTTTAATTCTTGATGAATTGTATTCTTTATGAGCCATTTTGTTATTGTGCTGGAGAGCAATCTTGGATTGATAGGTTTACAATTACCTAGATTATCCACTTTATTCTTTCAAAATATTAGTACCTTTTTTTGTGAACTCTGATTGTCCAAGTTTACTGGAAATCAAGATCAACCGTGTGTAAAGTTCCTTACGCAGCTCTGTAAAAGGTCTTTTTAAAGAAAAAGATGTCATTATCTGGACTTGCTTACTTTGAAGTGTCTAGCATTAGTAAGTGCTGTTTAACATTTTTTTCATTATCTGCAGGAATGGAAAAGTTCATCACCACATAATATGGCTCCCAGAAATAGAAGTATTTATTGGTGGTGTCTGCCCTTCCTGAATCCTGGTCAACAACTCTACCATTTTTGAGCTGATCAGCCTAACTTAATATTTCATTTTTTTCCCAATATGCTCAAAATCAATCTCTTCAGCAGCCTACAGATTTGTCTACAATTGTTACTGCTTTCTGACCATTCCCAAGCTTTTACTATACATCCACAGCTACGAGCTTCCCCTTTCTTCTCATTACAGTATTTTTTGAAAATACTACACAGCTGTGACATCCGACCTGTGCCTCCCTACAGGGTTGTTGGCATGAAGGCTTCTCTGTGCTGCAGGTCTGTGACCTGTTGGTTATCACTGTCTTCTGTTTACATCCTTCCTTCTGTTTTAGCTCACTGTTTTCAGCTGTGTTAAAAACATTAGATATTGTCTAAACTCTTTAATGCACACATCTGTCTCTTCATATATTCCTGCTTTGGCTTTTTTTTCTGTTTGCTTCTCAGAAACATAAAGAACTGCCACGATCACCATTTCTTAATCCAGTAAATATTTCCTCTTAGTGTAACACCATGATGTCCCATGTAGAAGCCTTGGCCAAATGCACTCACATTCATCCTTTCTTCTACATGATACATCAGGATGAGGGAATAACCCACAGAGCCGGCTCTGTAGAGCTGACGCCTGGTCCAAGGTAACCGTCTGCTGCTTTGGCACGTCTCATCCTCAGTGGGATGCACATCCAAGAGTCCCTCCAGTATCACCAGAAATGAGGGGTGAAGCTTTCTGCATTCAAGTTCTGCCAGATTTTCTGTTCCTTCCTTCCTTTGGGGATCTGCTGATTCCCTGCAGAGCTAAAGTGAGCAGGGGGATTAGGAAGCCTGCACTTCACTAGCAATGCAAAGCAGACGCCATTACCATACTTCCCTCATGAGGGGGGCAATGACATGGGGTACATCATAGACAGCCTGACAGAAACCAGCCTGAGGACATTTTTCAGGGAGTAGCAGCCTGAAATGAGCAGAATTTGAAAAATGCACTTGTTCAAAGTATGTGTGCTGGTAGAAATAACTGTTCTCTCTGAAACCATTAAAAATGAGCCACATGTCATCTCATAGCTGCCAGGTGTCTGGTGCCAGACACAATTAGTGTCTGGACAGCTTGTTTTACCTGGAGAGTCTGGCTGATGAGAACTCACAGCCTACCTAAAGCATGTCCTATCATTCTTACTTTGGAAATAACCATTTGAAAGCAGCTTGCCCTATGAGCTCATTTATCCTTTTCCCCCTTCCCATCGGGAGTGCCATAAGGCTTGCAGCTTTAGCCCACTAAAAAACGACCTTCAGGGTCAACCCTCAAGGTCTCATAGCTCCAAGTTTATTTTGGTTTCTTCACTTCTAATGACCTGAGAAGGATTCAGTAATTTGGTAATTTAATTTAAAAGAAGCAGGAAATATCAGCAGTATCTTGGAAGGTGCTTAGCTCAGCACAGTTTGGCAGGGAAAGACACTTCCTCCACATGCGTGCTTCCTACACAAGGGAGCACCAAACCCCACTATCTGCTCAACCCCTGCCAATACAGCTCTTAGCCCCATACTGTCCTTCATAGCCCAGCAGGCCTGGACCTGACTTACAAATATCTGCTCTGTGATGGGATCACCTATTGGTTCCACCTGGGGTGATGAGCTGGCAAAGCCTGCAGCTGGGACACAGATTCTTGTTTGGGTCCCCTTGCCCTAGACGGCTGCTAGCAGTGCAAGGGTAGTGGCGTGACTGCCAGCACAGCCTGGTTAGATACTGAACCCACAGTGACTGCTTTTTCTCTCAAGAAAAATGACATACTCCAGTTGTTCCTCTCTGACCACTACCAGAGAAGGTCACTGCTTTATTGCTGCAGTATGTAAGTACCTACAATCATCTCAAAGTAGTTCTGTTACTGCTGTGAAATATTTGGAGCAAACTCTTTTGTAGGTAACATCAGAGCCTGTGTTCTGAGAATGTATTATAGCGCATTCCCTCTTGCCTCATCTCCATCTTTTAAAAAAGTGATTAATTAATTAACCTTTTGACTTTCCCTGATGGTATCAGCTTCTTAACCAGAAAAGGTGATGTCTGTGCACTTTATATATTTTGTACAGATCTGGAGAATCACATGGTCTCTTGGGGACTGTGATTATTTTAGCTTGCTGCTCAACTAACTAATTTTTTGATGTGAGCCAAAGGCAGATCAAGTTTAAGATGAACATACTCAGCCAGTTTTCTCTCTGGAAGCCATCATCTTTTAATGGAGTGTGAAGAAATGGCAGCAGGGGCATGAGTCGGTTGGGTTGGTTATATATATCTGCAGCTCAGAGCTCTGGGGATTTTGACTCTGCTTCATTTTCTAAAATGTCCTGTGGAGTCATGGCATTTCCACCCCAGTGCAGGGGCAGCAGAAACCTCCTGACTCTGGTCTGCCTGTGGCAATCAAGAAAGTTGGTGAGAAAGTGTGAATGTGATGCAGTGAGTTAAACTGTGTGGGATCAGTGTCCTTGCTCAGAGAGATGTGTCTGTTGGAAACAGCTTCACACTTGCATTAGTTTATTTGTCTTAACCCCCCATGTGTAGAGAATTTTGAGGGGTTTTGTCTGGGTTTTTTTAGCAAGGACAGTGCTCGTGTCAGAGCAAGTCCGTTGGCACTCTTGGGCAGGAGGGGATAAGGTCTGTGCCTGTAGGCTTTCATGCCATGTTATAAATTTCCAGCTAAGCCTCTGTGAGATGTCCTCTGCTACAAAGGTATTTAGACAGATGCATCCCAAAACTTCCCATCAATAGTCAGTTTGGTCAGACAGAAGTAAAAGGGAATCTTTAATGCTTGAGATGTAAAGCTTCACTTAAACCCTTTTCACAGCTGAAATCACAGAAGATGTAATTCAGCACAACCCTACTGGTCTCTTAGTCATAGTTACACAGGAGTAATTACAACAAACAAAGATACCTAGGCCAGGAAATACTCTTGTTTCTGCTGAAGTCCAGGGGTTGTGCAGAACCATAAACACGGCGACCAGCGTGTCTTGGCACTGGGCTTCAAAGCAGGAAGTTATTTCCTGCTTGCATTTCACAGGCTACAAAACCATCTTATGGCAGCAATAAAAATAAAGCAGAGGAATTTTATTCCAACACAATAAAGTTATAGTCATGCATGACCTCCAGATGGGGAGTGGAACATGTCCACCACACAATGACCCGTGTAGGTAATCGGGCAGGAGGTGAAGGTAGTGGAAAAGACAAGTTACACTTGAGTCCCTCTCATCGTGCTATGAATGAATCACGGTGCCCGCAGTGCGGTGGCAGCCTTGGAGGGCTCCTCTCTGCAGAGCACGATGAGGAATCTTTCCTGGCTTGCTCATCTGCTTTGACTCACAGTTCCCCTCCTTGGCCTGGGTGATGCAATGCTACCCATGTGGGTTTGCAGGCAGGATGGGAATCCAAATGAGGAACAAAAACCAGGTGAAAAAGTCTCGCCTGCACAGCTGGCAAAGCAAAGAATAGTATCATGTATTGAAACGCGGTAGCTGGGGGTGACTCCAGGCTCTCCCTGTGACATTTCGGCACTTGGTGGCAGGAGCAAGACGGTTCCTTTCACTGCTCTTTCCCTCCGCTGTCTCAAGGTGGCAACTGCCAGTGTGTACTCGTTAGCAGAGCTCAGAACAGCGCAGCAGTGTATTTCCGTGATAAGATGAATGCCCACGGTAATGTGCATTTTCCACGGGTCGTTTTCTGTTTGCTTTGGAGCAGGGTAGCTTTTTAGCTGGAGCAGGGACAGACTGGAGCCTAAGGCTGTTGTAAACTCGAGGATTGACACTGAGTGACAAGGTCACTGCCCATCACTGCCTGCAATATTCTTGTTGGGGTATGAGCTAAGCTCTGCCAGGAGACTACCAGCACTTGTCTTTAAAGTTTGTTTGCAGTAGGAGGGTACTATACTGGCTAGTAATTTATTAGAGACTTGGTAAAAGCGCGGATCTCAGGTAAAGTGTAGAGCTGCCCTCAACTGCAGCGAGCACCGAGTCATGGTGTGTGTGCAGCTGTCTGTAGAGGCAGAGCTGAGCTAGTGACAGTGCTGGGTGTCCCACAGCTTATCCAGCGATGAGTAAGTTTATTTGATGGCAGGCACATAAAGCAGAGGTGGTGCCTTTCTGGGGCAGTGGTTTCCATACCCTGGGTCTGTGCTGGTATGAGAACAAGAGTACCTGGAAAGTGTGTTTTCTAGGGAGAGAAAATTTACAGTGAATTATGGGGAAGTTTTATGACATGTGAGCAAGAAGGAAATGTGGTAGCCCTGTATAAATCCCCGTCAAACACATGTATGGTTTCTAGTCCTTTGTAGTGACAAGGAGCACTGACATTGTGGCTTGTCCTTATAAAGACAAACCCATTTGTGACAGCGTCATGGAAATCATGCCTGTGTTTCCACCCACACTTCTGATGAGGTCGCTGAACTCAACCACCATTCTTGCCTTCATTTATTGATTGATATCTCTTACTGTATCTTGGTCTCATGAGGCCCACAGTTTCATGCTGGATGTTTCTCTTGGCTTCCTATGCTGAGGGTTTGATATTGCAGTTAAAGACTTGGAGTGTTTTGGTTATCAGCTGATAGTAATTGCTAAAGGTAAGAGCAGCGAGTTGTAAAATTTCATACTACTACTGTCATAGTAAATAACCCCTCAGGTTTTATAGCTGCTTTCTCTCCTCAGACCTCTTATACAAACGTAGCATGGTATAGACAAGGATCTCGTACAGATGTCTGCATTGGAACAAAGTCACCCTTGAACAGCCCATAGAGACTTTAGAGCTGTAAATATTTGGTCCAAGAGAACAGGTAGGCAGAACTGCTTCCACATGCCCTTTCTAAGGTAACAGCCCTTATATTGTGCTGTCTGTTAGTATTTTTTGGGTACTCAAATGTGGAATTTAAACTTTCTCTTTTGAAAGTGCAGAATACCTTGCTGTAAGGTTGAAAAGGCACAGAAGTTACAGCTGAGAGGCTGTGAAGGCCAGATTGACATGAAGAAAAGCCCACCTGCCTGCAAACAGGCGAGCACAAGGTGCTGGCTTCCGCTGTGACCTGCATGCTGCCTGCGACTCCTGCGTCCCTTGGGAACACAAGCCTGTTAAACTCAGTGCCTGTGGTTTGGGTTGTCAAGCCAGAGGCTGTCTCTATGAGTTTAAAGAGCTGTTTTGAAAAATAACCCTTCAATGAAAAGACATTTCTTGTGTCTTTTTCTATTTTAAAGCTGGACTCCATTTTCTTTTGCAGGTGATGTGTCATGTCTATCTTTTTATTTTTCTCCGTTTAAGCAAAGTGCTGCATTTTAATCTGCTGGAATGACATTTGATTAAAATCAGTCCAGCAATCTGTCTCAGCTGACAACTGAGGGACTTCTTATCAGATTTGTCCTTCATGGGGAGAAAAGAGACAGCAGTGACAGAGAAGGCAAGAAGTGCTGTGGGAGGGGGCAGTGCCTTTATCAGAAATGGGTGGTGGAAATGGAGCTATTTTATCTGGGAGCGAACAAGTTGGATCACTTGTATTTCCTACTCCTCAAGTGTTGTCATGGGCAGGATATTCTCTTGCAACACTTGGAGGGTTTTGGACTGCTCTGCAGCGATGAGCAAGAAATTATCTTTGGGTTGAGGTGACTGTCACTCCACAGCATCAGTTTAATGGGGCCTGGGAAGATCTTGTCCAGTTAGCCTCTGCTAACAACTTCTCTTTGATAACGATGAAGATGGAGCTATGATAAAAATCACAACCCCAAATATGAAATGTGGTAGGAATTGAGCAACAGCTTTTTTTATTCAATCACAGCTTTAATTTGGCAGATGTTTACTACAGCAAGTGAGGAGCCTCTTGAAATCACAGATTCAGATAGTAGTAGTAGTCTTTATTTATGTTAGAGTGATTCCTCTGGCCTCAGTCAGGAATCACAAATACTAGGTGAAAGCTAAATGACTCCCTGTGCTTCCAAGAACTTACACTTTGAGATGTGGAGGACACCACTTTCTAGGGGAAGGCTAAACAGGCTTTCCAAACATCTGCAACATCTATTTTTGTCAGTCCACTGCTCTGTGTTACTCAGTAACAATGGGTGTCTGCAGGACGGCTATGCTGAGGTCAGAGACTGCATCAAGTCATCGTCACTGCACACCACACTGCTCTAAAAAGACAAAGCTGGCAAAGGATGGGGGAAAAGGGCATTTTTTTTACCTTACATTTATAAAGAGAAGAGTGACGTCGGAGAATAGCAGTGCTAAGTCCAATTCTTCACAAAGAGCATGAGACACTCAGAAACTGAATTTAAGGGTTTTTTTATAACCCACTTCCTCCTGTGGTGCAGTAGAGCAGAAGGAACAGTATGATACTCATCTGTAGGTAAAATGAAATGGGCTTTTCAGACCCCAGATGTGGCTTCGTTTAAGGTGTCATAAATGATGAAGCAGCACAATCCAGCACTGCAGGAAATGGGGGTGTAAGCTTTTCAGAATGACTCAACTCTTCTGTTGTCATCAGCTCAGCAGTGACAGAAAGTGGAACTAGATGGGGCTTGAGTGGGATGGAAATAAATTGGATGAAGAATGTGTCAGTGTGTTAGTTAATCAGCGCGCTGCAAGGAAAATGTCTTGCAAGGCTGGTGTGGCTATTGCTGTCATCTGGTGGGACATTTTCATTTCTACTGGGCAGACCAAGGCCACCACGTAGAGCAGGCAAGTTTGTGGTCGCTTCAGAGGCAGGATCCGCTGTTGGCCACCAGCTAACTCCTTATGATCTCCAAGAAGTGAATTCTTTGTTAACACCTTAAAGCCACAGAGTAAAGTTTCCCTATGAGTCCCTACAGCTTGGTTGGGAAGATATGTTGGTTTATCCATCTCCTCATTGGGTTTTCCCTTTGCTACCCCCCAACCACTGTGGAGGTGAGGAGGAGAAAGGGCAGAGGTAGGGGAGCATCTGGTAAGGTGACTTGGTAGTGTGTCAGGTGAAGGAGTGAGGCACAAGCATGCAACTGATCTCATCTTGACAGGTGGATGGTTTCTGATTTCCCTGAATGCCATCAGCACAGACTTGCTGAGGCTTATTACTGGATTACCTTTCCCAAGTCAGAGCCAGTCTCCCGTGCAGTGATGACTATGACTAGTCATACACATATGGTATATCTGTCTTGCTCTTGGTGGCAGTGATTAGTGGAGAATAAAATGAGATGAGGAGTTCTTGCCTCACAAGGAAAGTCTATGGAGCTGTCATGTCAAGCCTGCTGGAGATGCTGCACCTGTATTGTTTTCCCATTAAAAAATGTTGTGCTTTGCTGAAGTGAAAATAGTTCCAAGAGTACTGACTTCAGTTAATTTTCGTTGGGTGAACAGTTCTTTGCAAAGGCCTTTTGTTTGTTTGGTTGGTTTGATTTTTTTGTTCAAGAGTTCCATGTTTGATTTTTTAAATTTATTTATTTTTAATTCTAATATAGAAAGTTTCAGTTATTGTGGAGGTCTCTGTGATAGCATGATGGTACAGATATTGTGTAACTTCAGTGCACATTAAGAGATTTTGAAGAAAAATAAAGCAAACAAGATGGCCCCAAACTGGAATTTTGATATACAAAATCACTGAAAAGTATTTCTTCCATTTTGCAGGAGTTATCAAAATTAATTTTGTGCTGACACCTGAAAGACTGAAATCGTTTCACTTCTCTGCACTGCCTGAATTTAGACCCTCATGGTAACCCAAGTCCTTAGGTGGATTACTGTGGTGAGCTTTTCATTGCAGTCCCTGGTACCAAATCTGAAGAGAATGCATACGAGAAGACTCATTTTGAGATGTATCTGGAGTGCAGGGGAGGCTCAGCCTGACTCTCCAGTCTGGCCAGTGGAGCGGACCCATGTCTGAGCAGGAGCCTGTGCTAGAAGCCAGGAACCAGATTTGTACAAGAAACCGGACCCAGAGCCCCACTTGGGTTCCTTGGCAGGTTGTGAGCAGGGCTGCTCTCAGCAAGCCCAGGATGGAAAGGCTCTGGAGCCCAAGCCCACGAGAGGAAGACCATGGGCTTGCAGGACCATTGCCCTCAGCCCATGCTGCAGAGCAGGGACTGCTCATGAGCTGTTGAAAGCTAGATGTTTAGATTCGGGGAAACATGACCTGGTTGCAGTGATGTGCGTGGCTCTGTGTGCCTGTAATCACTGTCATGCACAACAGCAGAGAAGCTCTTTCGTGCTGAAAGGAATATATATATATATATATGATGGGCTGGATGGTATAAGGGTTGAGTTAGGAGGTCAGTGTTATCTTTCTGAGCCAGAGAACAGCTTCTTAATTGGGTATGAGTAATCACTTTAATAACAAAGAATAGCACCAGGCCCTCTGTGTGAGCCAGATATATTTACAGAATAACTCATGGAGGGATTTTTTATTACATGGTATTGACGTCATTTTTCTTTCTTTGTTGGGACTCCAATGGCTAGAAGTCTAACCACTGCGGTGTCATGGGGAGAGCAAAAGGGAAGGAAGAACAAATTTTAAAATCCATTATGGGAAAGCTGACAAAAGCTGAATAATGTCATTGGTTTAGTCTCCGTTCATTGTATGTTCATTATATACTTCCTCATGTGGGGCAAGACGAAAGTACTAACAGCCCTTAAAACAGTGCAGGTCTCCTGTACAGTGGTGGGAGGTTTCTGATCCCGGAGGGCTGTGGAGTGTGGTGCTTTAAATGCATTGCCTGTTCAGACCCAAATGTTGCTTGTTTCTATATTTGTGGGGAAAAATATAACATGTTTGTGTGGGAAAAAAATGTTCTCAGGGCTGCAGAGCTTCGGAATATGTAAAGATTTATAAGAAAAAATAAATTGTCTGTGAGGTGTAATATAAGAAATGCGGTCGCTGGCTGTCACAGTGTATGGCGTGGCTGCCAGAAACACACCCAAGAGCATGGTGAGATGTAGCTGGGTGTTTGTACACAAAATTCCTAGTTTTATCAAAATCCTTAAAACCTTCATTTTTTCCTATTTTGTACCAAAAATATAATTTCTACTGTATAAATGAACACAAAACAGGCAAAGGAAATACTAATGGAAGCAAAAAGGTTTTCCTGTGTTTTTAAGCGTGTCACACTTGCTATGACTGAAGGAACAGTAATGCTGGTACCTACATAGAAAAGTTCATTTTGATGAATAGCTAAGACAGGAATTCTGATTGTACTGAAATGGCGAGTTTTCCTTGTTTTAGAAAGTTTCCCCAGGTACCTTTTAAACCCTGATACTGAAGGGAGCATGGAGGACTGGGATAGTGCAGATAGGGGACATTTTTCTGTCTTCTCTTATTCCTACCCTCCGCTCTTGCTGGCTCCTACACACACCGTTTCCCTTGTAGTTCAGAACTGTAACAGGCATGAACTGCAGCAAAGCAGTTTCATAACTTCCCGTTGTAGCAACAAGTACTAAAGCCTCTCTTCTTCTGCATAGCAAAGGAACAGTTTCCCTTGAATCAGTGTCAACAAATTTGACTGCATTTTCCTTGTGGCATATCTCTGCTATCTCAACAGTAAGACCAGTTTAATATCTATATCTTATGTCCAGGGACTGTTTCTGCCCTGCTCCAAATCCTCTTGGTGGGGTTTAGTCAACCTTTTTGTGCCTCCATGGTAAACTGAGATGACAACCAGTTTTTACCAGTGCTCACAAACTGTGCTGGCAGGCAGAGGAGACGGGTCAAGATCTCATGTGTTTTGACTGCAGTTTACAGAGTGTTCTCTTTGGTTCATATTTATCCTTTTTGAAATGACAGGGCAGGGAAGAATGGGTTCCTGTCTCCATTGAAACAAAGCACCCTATCAGACCTGTTCTGATATATTTGCATCTGAATTAACTGAAAATAATTTAATCTATATGCCAAACAAATGATTTGAAGTAAGTGGTTACTTAAACCTCTTTGGAAATGAAATAATTAGGTTTCTTTTTTTCTGTTCGAGCTCAGAGACTATTGGTTATTTTCACATCCCCAAGACCATCTTCCAGGATATTCTTCCTGCATCTTTGACACACAGCCTTCCCAGCAGCTTGCGAGGAGTTTTGTTCTATGGAAGAACTCCAGAGCAGGAACACAGGAGAGATTTTTTTTTTCCCCAAAAAATTAAAGTTGGAGGTCAGGTCTTAGCGACACAGAGGTGACTTGATCAGAAACTCTAGACATCTCACCCTTATATTTGTGAAATACAGCAGTAGTCTTTAAGTCAGCAGATTCCAGAGTGCCCTTAGAAACAGCAGTTGAAGGCTTAAGCTGTAAATAGTGGCCAAATTCTGAAGGTTTCCACCCTCAGATAAAAACACCCTTTTGACTTGAGTAAGTTTTGCTTGCACAACTATGTATAGTCTATACCTGCTGAAGTACTAATTCTGGTAAACACTAAACCAGGCTTGGGTAGTGGGCGTTCATTTGCAGTGCAAACCTGGCATCGTATCTAGGAAGTCTGAGTCAGTATTATTACAATCTTTTCTTTGAAGCCAAGTAACCACAGTGGCATTATTTGCATTTGTGTTGTTATTAATAGCACCATAGTGGTGGCATTATCCTTGGTTCTCTAGAGACACAATGCAAGGGACAATCAACAGTCTGAAGTGCTCGGAAACTTATCCTGTTTTTTCTACTGGATTAACAGCAGCAAACCCACAAATTCTTTATTAAGATGGTGCATTCATTTCTTTGGAGTCATGATGGAATTTTGATAGAATTAAAAATCCCATTAATATTTATATCAGTGTTACTGGGAGTAAGTACATTTATTTTAACTTGAGCTGCAAATCATTTAGTTCTTTGTAATTACAGTACTGCTATTAAGTATTCATAAGGCTGTACAATATAGTGTCACAGGAAACCTATTTTAATTTAGCGGTAAGTCAATGTTTTAGTTTTGTGTAAAAGCAGAAACTAATTTACCAAGCATTCTTGCCTGTGTTTTCCCAGCCAGGTTTTGCAAGCCTTCTTCAGTTGATTGTATTTAAACTCCTTTTTGTAGCTTTGAAAGTTTGGAAGTTACCATGAAAAGTGTTGGGTCCAGTGCAGCTTACATGTGTGCATGCTGTTGCATGTAATTTTGAATGTAAGCGTTGGTGAGAAGAGGTCATTTATATCACGGTGCATACCTCCTCAGTGTCACCAGAATTGCAATATAACATATTTTCATAAACTTCATAAAAAGTTGGTGTTGGAGAACAAGTCTCGAGAATGGTGCCTGTATTAGTAATTTATGTTGCTGGCATTTATTTCTAGAAGTAAGACTATTTCAGCTGTGAGAGTCTTTGGCAATATATATATAGATAGATCTCTCTGAGGTCATTGGGAGTTTTAACTTGCAGAAGGAGAGGATGGATTGACCCAAGAGTATTTTTGTGTGTGCCCCTTCCCACACCAGCACCCAGAGCTCACTGGGTACAGCATGGTATGCCGTGTGAACTGGTATAATGCTTTGGGTTTGTGTCTTTTAAAATTATTTTCCTACTAACTCATTTGTGGTAATTAGAGGGAAGGAGCTGCTACTATTTGAGTAGCACACTCGGTACACTCACTACACAGAATGGGATTTTTCAACAAGTGACACAAGATGTCTGCAGAGGACTGTGCTAGATACAGTCTTAGATGTGATCTGTATCCTATGCATGGTATCATATGACTTCTGCCTGTGCAGCTTCTCCTTACCCCCATGGAAAGCAAATATTTGTCCAGAAGAGTCTTTTCGCCATGCCAGTGTAGCAGTCCTTACAGTAGTTTACTACCTTGCTGCAGTTGGAACAATCCTCTGGGAATCTAAATCCCAGAATTTCCCAGGAGAAGTGATGATCGTGGAGTGGATTGAAGGTTGATCTTAGCTTCCAGGTGAAGACCTGGAAGCTCATAAAAGGGGGAATTTTTTTGTTGTTTTCAGTAGAGCCAGTGTCCCACTGGGACCTTGAAGCACTGTTAGCCCTAGGTTATGCATGAATGGGTGGTGTATACACAACTATAAAGAGTTGCCTATCACTTCAGCTTGATTTCGTGCCTCCAGGCATGCACCTTAGCGTTGTGAGATAAAAATATGTCAGGGTAGATAACAGGAAATTGTGTTATGACAGCTCTGTGCAGTGGTTTGTCTTCATTTTGACATGTCTAGATAACTTCTGTTTTCAAGAGGAGCCTGGCCAGAGAGGCAAAACGCAGTGTATGGGTGTCTTCACTGGGGTAAACATGCACCCATGAGAGATCCTGTAATTTATAACTGTCCTTTCTAACTCTCTCCACTGCAGGACGAGGTCTCTTCTATGGACATTGAATTCCCAGCTACCTATGCCTATTGCCTGTGATGGAAGAACTTGACGTTAATGTGAGGTAGGATAAACTACACTGCTCCTATACTGCATCTCATCCATCTGGTGAGCTGCAGGGGGCAGGGGCTGTACGGTGTGTTTGCAAAGCTGCAGGATGGTATTTTCTGTTTGCCTGTAGATGAAGGTCTCTGCTCATGCAGCAATGCCTGGTTCGGGGTTTCCTGGAGGTTCTATGAGGATGTAGTGTCACCCTGTTATTTGTGTAAATGTCAGATGTGGCATAGCCAAGACAAGGACTTCCTTGCAGTAGCTTGGATAGGGCCCCACAAAGACCAGGCACAAGCCTATCTGTGCCTGCTGAAAGTCTGATCCTAGTTTTTTTTCTTTTTGGTGCAATGGTCTAAAAACTTACCACCTCATCTCTGATACTTTATAATGGGGCAAGCAAAAAAAGGACATCTCTGAATTCATTTCAAACCCCTGGGCACACTACTGGTATCAATGAGAGACAAATTTCAGTATGGATCGTTTTGATCCTGGAAATGTGATGCCAACAGAAGTTGTTCAAAAAGGCTGGAGATCCTGTTTGCACTTGTCCCTGGGACACAGGGCTAGCATCAGCTCTGCCATTCTCCCTGAAGGGTCTTTCTGAAGGACTAGGATTTGTACCTTTTGTTTCTTGGCCTTTTGACTTGCCAGGCTGCCGGTGATGCTGAACTGTGTGGGGAGCTGAACTAAGACCCACCAAACCCACTTCACACAAGGACATCAAACTTCTGACCAAACCCATGTTGCTGGCCCAGATACAGGAGGAAGCAATATTCCCGTTGCAATGAGACGTGTACATTTCCACAATGAATTTTCTTAAAATCCACACAGGGGTATCTTTTTGATGTCTCAGGTTTTTATTTTGGGAAGTAATTCTTTACCCTTCTCCTGCCTGGACACTCAAGTGGCAAGTACATGGGGAAATGTCTTGGAGAAAATTGCTCTGACAAAGACAGATCAAATGTATGTGCTCTGGTCTTCCAGGAAACCTTTCCCTAAGGAGTTACTGAACAGAGATCAGGAGGAAACGTGACACAGAAAAGGGGGGAACAGGGTCTTACACCTCAAGGGGGATCCTTCATGTCATCCTGTTCTCACAGCTTTCTAGCTCTTAGGCTTTCAGGTTGGGATGTGCCTCTGTGCAAGCCACAACCCACTCTCTCCAGTTGCATGCACAGAGCAAGGTGATACATTTTCAAAGACAATTTCTGTTCTTAATGAGCCTCCTCAAAGTGCTATGCTATCAGAGAGAACATCTCTGGTCTTCATTCACCTACTCAAGTGTCAAGAAAGTCAGCAGCAACTCCAGGTTGCTGCTTTAATGCACACTTAGCAGGTCACATTTATAACCCGGTTATCAATGCTGAGAGGTAATGTGTTTTACTTAATGAAATTTATCTTGCCTTTTTAATACCAGAAGTGTAGTTAAATGCGTAGGTTACTGCCGTTTCTCTGTAAAGGGAATTAAGGTGATGACACCAGGCAATTTTCCCTACAATCTTTTCCTTCCTCTAAAAACACTAGGAAAAAATCTTCTGTTTCTCACTATGGTGAAAAAAGCTCCCCACTATACATTTTGTCATTCATAGAAGGAAAATCTGTCTGTTCATAAACACCAAGAGGCACAGAGAAACTGGCTCAATGAGTGCTGGAACCACAAGTGCCTGGGCACAGGGAGGCTATACCAGGAGGGAAGTGTGATATTTTACCTTACTCATATTTTTTTTTTTTTTTTAGTAACATGCTATTTGCCACTGGTGGAGACAGACACTGAATAGGTCTGACCAAGCGTGGATGTTTTGAAGTGATCTATCGGAGTTTTGTAATTCACTATTTTGAGCAACCAACAGGTCATTATGTGTTTCTTCCTAATTTTGAATTTTACTATAATGCTAATCAACCCTAATTCTGCTCAAAAAAACCCCAGCAAAAACCCCACCCTTCTTCCAACCCCCCAAAACCAAACCCAAATAAAACTGATTCCTATCAGAATTAGGCTTTGTCTTCCTACTTGTGATACTTTCCAATATGTGATGTAGCCCGAATGCAATGAGAAGTGCCTGGGAGGAAGGCGGTTTGGGTGCTTCAGGGTTGCCAGAGCGTGGGCAGAGCTGGGGGGTTTCCTTTGGTCAGCTTGCTGCAGAAAATGCCCATTGCACAGGCCTGGGGAAAGTTTTTTGGAAAGAGTCCCTCGAGAGACTGCTTTC
Organism: Pandion haliaetus; assembly: GCA_013401275.1. Lineage (NCBI taxonomy): Eukaryota > Metazoa > Chordata > Aves > Accipitriformes > Pandionidae > Pandion > Pandion haliaetus. Next base: position 84,523 of record VYZV01034440.1, on the reverse strand, counting down.
TCCTGGAGATGGGTTAGTGCAACTGGCTGGTGACCCTGGCAGGGCAGTGGAAGAATCTCTGAGGGAGAAATTCTTGTTTGGTGAGTTATTTCATCCGACTTCCCGTTTAGATGTTAAAAGAGGCAACACAAGGTATTCCCGGGGATCTGATGAATGAAAATCCATGGGAATTTGAAAGCTCTCCTGAATCAATATTGATTCACCGTTCCCCAGCTGTTTTGATCAAACACCATGGTCAGGTCTCACTTCGTTATACCTCAGGAATGATTTTATTCTTTTGTTCCTTGGGGCTCTTTCTGAGCTGGACTAAGGCAGTCCTTCATTTTGTGTGATTGGTTGCATAAACAGACTTTGTGGTAGGCAAATGATTTTATTTTGACTCCATGCTTTTCCAAACCATGAATTTTTGGTTTTGAGAGCTTTGCTTGTCAGCTACCAGAAAGTAGCTAATGTTTCTCCTTTATCTGCCCTGATTTCAGCTTTTATGCTGAGATGTGAAATACGGAATATTTTCTGTTGAAACCAGGGGCTTCCCTGTGTTGTTTTCCAGAGCTGCATGTGGTGAGCCTGAGAGGTGGGAGCATCTGAGTTCCCCCTCCCCATCCCTGCGGAGCTCAGGGATCCTCCAGTGGGAAGTCTGCAGGGGAAGGGGAACAAAGCTTGGGGAAATGGGAGATGTTTTCACAACATGGGGACAACAGCAGGATGGGAGGAGGGAGGGACAGTTTGACTTTGTTCAGAGCTGAGCCCTGTGGAAACAGCATGCTGCTTTTTGGTTCAGAGCAACAAGTGCTGCAGTTGTCCTGCTCCAGCCAGCTGGGATGGACATGGGTGCAGGCCTCCTGTCCTCGACAGGTTTTGATGAGGTGCCCTACAGAATGCCAAGTGATGAGTGGCTTTGTATCTCTGAAGCTACCTGAAGCACTGCAGGCACATTCAACTGTACAAATGTTTTATTTCTGTGGAAAAAATTGCTTATGAATTTTACAAAGGCTGCAGTGTGAGGTTAGAGAGACATTCCTGGAAATTTTAGACAGTCTGCTTTGGGCCTTGTATTTATCACAGCCGAGGGGGGTGGCAGACCTCATTTTCTCTAATTCTAGAGTAGAAAAATAAATGATCTCACAAGTATTTCTGATTTGTATTTTATAGAATTTTTTAATTTCGTGTGACTTGGTAATTGTTACTGGATGCATTTATTATAGGCAGTAGGTTAATGAGATACTGTCAAGTGGTTTGGAATGAAAACTCGAACCCTTGAATTGGTTAAGAGTATGAAAAAAAAAAAGCTGTTCCCTTTATTCTCTTCATTTCCAACAACTTTATAAAAATATTAGTTGGGCACACTACAAACAAGAGTACGGTGGTCCTTCCCACTGACCTGCTCTAGCACAGCATGCATGTAGTGAACCGTAGGCTGTTTACTACTGATGCCCTCCAGCCAAAGGGCAGGAGCTCCTGCAAATGCCTTCACTGCTACCCTCAGTGGCACAAACCCCTTCCTCCATCTGAAGGTTGTGATGTACCACTTTGAATCTTCTGTTTGGAGCCAGACCTGGTGCAAGGATTTTTAGCAAGCAGGCTGCTGCCCTGCCTGCTCACGACAAGGTGTTTGCCCGTGGTTCTTGTAAATTTGTACAAACCTGCAAAACATATTTGCACTTCTCTTTTTCAGTTGGTCTGGCTTTTGATGTATTAGACAATTTCACTTTCATACAAACACAATGATTTTGACAGCCTTGGAGAAAGCGGAAAAAGGCTGAATCTCTCTGGGCACAAGAGCAAAATACGCACAGAGATGGCTTTGCTGCAGTTTGTTTTATGTGCCTACGGTTGCATTTCAGTGCAGAACAGCAGTAAGGTGAATCCCCCAGTTATCCCCACATGTGGTGTAACAGTTCAGATCACATAGCACTTAGCAAGGGAACTTGTGAACTTCATTCCTCTTGGAAGACATTAAACCAGCAGCTCTGCACCATGCACTCCACAGTCTACAATGAGGACTAAAGGCTTTGAAGCATGGGCTCAAACCATGCAGCTTCCACATTCAGGCATGGTGGGGACATTTGGACAGGGAGACTGCACTAAATCTAATCCAAAATATCCCCCCATGTCCTGCATAGAGTGGAGATGTAGGGGCCACACTACCAACTGTTTTGATCTACTCCCGTTGTGCCAAGTTACCAGCTAAAATAGGCATAGTTTGTGTGTACAGAACTCACCTGGCAGTCCATGGACTCTTGTTTTTCTGTGTACAAACAAGGCAGTTGGTTCTTACAGGCTATGGGTAGGTACATAATAACTCTGCCCATGAAAACTGTGAGAGGAGCTTCCGCATACCAAGAATGGCACTTGCAGACCTCACTGAGCGATCCAGAGAAGCACAAACAAGGAGGACTCTGCTTCTCTTGGGCACTTGCCAGCATAGGCTGCAAATGTGCCATGCACAGGACATGAGCAATGGCCTTCTTAAAGACTGTTAAGGCCTTCCTTGACCTTTGGTAAGACTGATCATCTCACTACAGAGCATTCCCTGTAGCCAGGAATGAAGTAAAGCTTCCCGTCGGCATGTTGGTCTCTCCTCATCTTGTAGCAGTTAACCTGGCTCCTTTACATTGCTGGGAGCACAGGTGACTCAAATCTCTGCCAGTTCTGAATGGCGTGGTTGGCCATTCATGTGCATTTTCCCTTCTCTGAGCTTCAGCACTCATCATTCATTCATGCTATTGCTATGGGTGCTTCATGGCAGCATTTCTAGCTCCGGGGCTGCCTCAATTTTAGCTGACCAGGCACCACAGAGGACTCTTCGTGATGCATCTCTGCAAATCTCTCACCACCCTGGAGCTGCAGGGTGCTCAAATGCTTTATTCAGCTAACTGCTCAGAGATGCTCTGCTGACACAGTTTGAAAACCATTGCCTCAAGCTTTTTGAAAGAGCTTTGGCACAGGCAGGCTCTTGTGTGGTTTACAACAGTGCAACAGGTTGGGAAGTTGCAGTTGCTAATGAGAGGCAATCTGAACCTTTCTCAAAAGCTGCAAATTGATCTTCATGTGCTGGCTGATGTTTCCATTGGCCGAGGACCCTACCATTGCATGCTAAATATTGACTGCACAATTGTGTTTCAGGTAGCTTTTTAAACATTTGATAGCATTTTAACCCAAGAGGCTGTGCTCTGGCTTTGAGAACTAGGTTGTTTTCCAGTTCTCACATCAAACTCTTTGTAGGTCCTTGGGCAAATCTTCAAGACTGATTGATTCTTCCCACTGTGACAACTGGAGTCCCATACAAGCTTCAGCACTAGCAGCCCTTGTTACTCTTCAAGTCCATAGCTGGGAGGGCAGAAGTGGAAGAGCAGCTGCCTGGCGTTTACAGCCAGGACTGGGTGAGCAGAGCTGTGGTTCTGCTGGCTGGAGCTCTTCTCACGCTCTGGGGCAACAAGGAGAAACCCCTGCTCTTTGAATGGGCACTTCTGAGTGTGGTCAGGGCTGTTCTGTGTACTTCACACTGTGCAAAAGTTTATTGCTTCCTCAGGTGTTGGAGAGAGGCTGTTACACTCATGAGAAATAAGCTTTTGAAAAAAAGTCACGAGACTGTTCAGTGCAAGTAAATAGCTTTTATATAAGCCTTTTTGTTGTAGCTGTTGGTGAAGGCAGACTCCCTTTTTTAAATCAACCGTGGAGAAACAATGTATTATTTCAGTTTGTCACAACAGTAATTGCTTTTTATTTTTAAGCTGAGCCCCCAAAACAGCTGAATTTTAGATTGATGTTAATTGCTTCCAAACTTGGCTTTATCAGCTTTAGTTTTCTCAGTTTGTTGCTGAAGGTATTTTTGTGGCTTGAAGTACTCTGGAAAAATGCAGAGCCCTCCAGCAGTACTGTGTGGGGTTCATTAATATTGTCTTGACTTTGAGAAATGAGAGGCAAGGTGAAGGAATAAGGAATCAAATTGGTTGAATTAGTTGTGTTTGTTTGGAAGCAAAGAAAATATTCCATTATTTAACCAATCTGCTGTTCCCAGAGTCCTCATACAGAGGCATAGGGAACATTATTTCTGACAACAGACCTTCTTGATGATGTGCCCTCTTGTGTCAAGTTGTATGTTTGAGTGAGCCCCAAATCTGGAGCCTTGCTGTGTTGGCCCAAGAGGTTCCTTTCTCCATGGACCACAAGAAGCGGTGCTGTTGATGGCTGGCTCTGAGATGGGTTTGTTACCTAAAGCTGGTACACCAGCAGGATGGCTGACTGCAGAAAGAGGCAGAGAAGGTCTTAGGTCTCCTCTCCCCATCCAACCCTGGGGCGAAGCAGGAGCAATACTCAATAGTGGGAGAGGGAGGGACCCGGAGCTCCATCCCTGAAGCCCCAGAAGTAGCTAAGGGATGTCCTAGCAGAGGATTCAATGTGTGCCCTTGGTTCCTGTGCTCCCCTTGCTTTTACGACACCAGCAGCCAGCAGTGAGGACTGAGGGGCCCAAGAACTGAGCTGTGAGGCAGGACAGGCAGAAAACTGGGCTGAAAGCAGAGGTGGCTGTTGGGGCAAGGGGGAGGCTGTGCTGAGTGGTTGGAAAAAAATAAGTGTCTGATTTAATGACCTAAAGTTTAGAAAATGGAAGGGTTTTAGGAAAGAGCTTGTGTGCTCTGAATGCCTTGCTAGTGGGGATTTGTGTAAAGCAAACAGCTTAAGATTCCTCCAGCAGGTTGCAATATAAGTGTTTATTCTTGTATATATACAAGCTCTTCTCAAAACCTCTCCAGCTTCTACATTTTGAGTCATTAAATCATTGTTTATCCCAACTTCTTTGATCACATTTCTGTTTAGGTGAGAATACCAGGCTAAAATGTCATTTAACAGGCCAGAATCAGCCTAGAGCACTCTTTTTTTTTTTTTTTCTAGTCCCCTTTCTAAGGGAAGATCAACTCTAATCCTCCTATAATACCTGCAGCATCCATCCAGAAAGGTATTTGCTCATGCATTTCTGTGGAGACAGACATACTGATTGAGAAGATTTTCTACAGAGCCCTGTCTTCTCCGCCTGTGTCCCCCAGGCAGGAACGGTGCAGCAATCACAGGAGCACATACATGAGAGCTGAGTGTTTTTATCCCTTGGTATACAAGTGATATAATGTCCTGTTCTGCTTGCTGAGCTGATGTGCATGAGTGCACTTTCTCCTGAGAATAATGGCAGGCAGAACACACACTGACAGAAAAGAGCGAAGTAAAACCCTACAGATCCCTTACGAGGCAAAACTTAACAGTATTGGTTTACATCAGCTGTAGATAGGACCATATATAAGCTGAGCTGTTGAACAAAATGAACCATTTTATAAGTAGCCATTTGAAAGACAGCTGGTTGTTGGGTTTGTAGGGTTTAGCCTCTGCATGCCTGGGGCTGCTGGGGTGGTCAGGCACAGCAGGGGCACCTGGGAAGGAGTCCATGAGCTGGGAGCACTAAAACGCATGGGGCATTTCTGAATCAGCAGCCATAGACTTTGCAGAGAGTTTCCCATCTGCCGACACTGGGTGCAAGAAGAGAGGTGAAGCAGGAGGGCACAGAGAAGCAAGGCATGGTGTAGAGGTTCACTTTCATATTTTTGTGTTACCAGCCAAAAATCCTCAGTAGCCAACAAAGCCCTGCAAAAGAAGTTATCTCTGCCGAGTGCTCCCTACAGCCCAGGCACCTCTCAGCAGGAGCGATAGCTGTTATCAGCCTGGGTACTTTTCATATTGTTCAACTTTTTTCTGTTTCTAGGGAAACACTTTTTAGCACTATATTTATTGGAACGTCTTTCCAAACACCTCCGCCAACACTTAATTAATGGAATTTTTAAGCCTGGCTCCAGCTTCTGCAAATTAATAGTGTGCTCCCTTATGGCAGCTGTGGAGCAAGTGAGACATATATACTCTCTGAAATAAGTTAGAGGGTGCAGAGGCAGAGGGACTGCTCCACCATTAGTCTGCGTGTGCTGAGCCCCCCCAGAGAGGTAAGGCTGTCATGCACTTCTGTGATGTTTCACTCTGCTTTTATTAGTGCACCCTGGGGAATCTGTGCAGATGAAAATGCCCTTGACAAAGAGCTGGGCCATAAAAATTTAAATTTTGGTGTCTTTCAGCACATCCTTTCTTTAGCTTCAGTGTCTCTGCACAGAGCGGCAGCTAGTGAAGATCTGGAAGAGGCTGTGGAAGGCTGTTAAAACAGTCCCAAAGCCTGGGATATCCTGGGGCAGACCTGGCTCTAGGGCTTAGCAAAAATGGGCAGCTGCCCTAGAAAGCAGCAGATTGCCCAAAGCACAAAATGGGCTTGGCCTTGTTGCCAGCTTTTGCTCTCACCGGCTGCCTGGGAGGGCAAGGCTGGCAGCTGCAGCACCATGGGCTTTCCAGGACACCCTCCTTGACTTCTCAGGGCTGACCCTCAGCATTAGGCTGGCAAAATTCAATTTGTCTCCGTGTTTGGGATTTCTTGAGCCAACCGTGCTCAGAGCTTGAGTAAGGAAACTGGGAGGGGATATTAGGGTGTCTTGAGAGACGGGACTGCTGCAAAACTGGAGCTGTGCAGCAGACACAGAACTGGATTAGCTGTGTAAAGGTTAATAGGGCAGCATAAATCATATTGACAGAACTGTGTTTCCTTAGAGAACAGACATGATGCTCTCAACAGACATTTTGTGTCCCAAAACCAAAAGGCATTGGCTGTAGGTGGAAATCTAAGGGCTTTTGCTCTCCTCTCAGTGAGTTAAAATCCCCTGAGTTGCTTTTGGAGAAGTGCAGAAAGATAGTCCCACGGTCCTGGGTAGACATCTCTTCTGGAATGCTGCCTTTGGAATAGGGCTGTGATGCCGATAGCTGCGGTGAGCTGTTGCCTACTCCAGATCCTGCTGTAATAGTGTGTGCAGCTGCAGAATGACCCATTCACTGCTTGGGAAAGAGCATTTCTACTATCTCAGATATGAAAGATGCCGCAGCAAAACATTTTGTTCTATTTGCTTGGCCATGTGTCTAGGATCTGCTATCGGGTAGTATAAATGACTGTTGATAGACTATTACCCTGGAGCAGAGTGCATCTATGATGCAGATAAGAAATGTCCTCCTCTTCTTACCTATTTCAGTCTTTCCACTATTTATTTTGCCCTTACTGTACTGTGGCAATGAATCATCAATGATGTGACTCCCTGGTCTGGCAAACAGTCAGAGGTCTGAACCTCAGTTGCTGGCTGAACTTACTGCCTTGCCCCATCTGTTAACCGAGGACTTGCCACCATGTGCCCTCTGAGCAGCAGCCTCTGCCTCCCAAAGTCAGAAAGTTAAGTAAAAGTGGCTGTTGTCTGAACACAAGCTTTGCCATCTGATGGACAGGAGCCCTGTGGAGACAAAGCTTTCAGGGAGTCTTTGGCTGTTCGGGGATGAATTTATTGTAGAGCAGGTTCTTTTTTTAAAAAAAAAAAAGCAAAAAGAAAAGTGCCAACTTGAGGCATCCTGAAAAATGTAGCAAAGCAATGGGTTCCTCCTCATCTCATGGGGAGACAAAGTGCCATTAGTGCTGTGAACTGCTGGGCTCACATTTGCAAAAGGACTTGAAAAGAGGCAATTTCAGCTCTTGTGCTTGAACCCCTCAGTACAAACCAACTGGAGGCCAGACTACTCTACCTTTAAGCACATGCATAGGAGGTGGAGAGGTGAAGGGTCTGCCTGTTGCAGGTGACTTTTTGCAGCTGATGCAGCTTCTGCTCTCTATTGAATCTTTGAAAGCTTAGTATGGCCTTATGCTACTCAGGTCTTTCCCAGCATATGATGCCTGGACTGCAGGGAGAATTTGATCACCTGCCAGATGCCCTTCTGTTTCCTGCATTTGAGGAACAGTAAATCTGGAAACTTTAACAACAACATAAAAAAAAAAGCATCCTTCCTGAAAAAAGCATCAGAAACAGAATATCAACATTGGAAAGGGCTGTTGGGGACAGAAGGTTTCTGGCTCTATGCTGGTGTACCTGCGATAAATGGACCATCAGCTGACCTTTCAACTGCACATTGGCGTTGCTGTAAGCTCAGAGAGGAGTGACAGAGAAAGGAAAGGGCTCTGCTTGCTGCTAGTGAGGTATGGGATGGGGTGAGCAGGATGCTGTTAAATATCTGGCTATCCATCTGTTGGTGGGTCAGAGTGAAGGAGAGAGAGTGAATTCAGCAGGGCCCTTCCCTTCCCTTCCTGGGGCACATGAGCTCCTGCATACAGGAGAGCAGAGATGTGTCATGGCTGTTTTGGGCTCATATCGATCTTCTGTCACCCCTCTCTAGGTTGGGCACTTCTAGTTAATCTCTAACTGTGGCTCTGGCTATAGGCACAGAGTGTTTCTACCTAACAGTAGGCATAGACATTTTCCTTGCTTTTCCAGTGCCCCCAAAGCTGTAATGCTGCCAGTATCTGCTTGTTTGTTCGCTATGTGACTTTCCCAGCCCAAGTGCCCTCCCCGTGGGAATATTGGGTTGCTGCTCCAGCAGGGTACAGATAGAGGTAAAAGCAGACTCCAGTGGTTATAGTGCTGGGCAAGAGCATGTCCTGATGACTTGGAGTTGTTTTAAAAGAAGTCGGTTCCAGATGTCAAATGTGTGGAAACAGTTTACTTCACTTAGTCCCCAGTTCCTTAGCCTAATCTGGAAAATCACCCAAGCTCCCAGTTGGCTTGTAGAGCTCAGATGATTTTTTTTTTTTTTTTTTCTTTTTTTCCATCTCTGTATCTCCAGAGTTATACCTATTGGCATTTAAGTTCTGTTCAACTTTGCCTTAAAGGCCAGGACCTGAAAATACAAAGTCTACCTGTTTCTCAAGCCTCTTTTCGACAGTGAGACCATAGGGCCATGGTGATAGGCCAGCTCCTTGCTCACTGTCAGTAGACTAGTCTGGAGACCTGTCCAGGGCTTGCTTTTCTCATGAAGTTCCTGAGAGCTCTGAGAACTTATCTGCAGACAGGCTGTTGTCTACTCAACAGGGAGTGTAATAGGAGAATAAATAAATCCAACAAAAGAAGATAAGCAGGAAGGACCTGGTTCATGTTAATTTGGTCAAGAAGTTCTCAGGACTGAGAGCTGAATGGTGAGGAAGCTGCCCGAGAGCTGTGACATGTTTCTGAGCAGACTCAACTGGAGGCTCAGGTATTTGGACAACTAGGGCAAGTAGAGGATGTCATGGGACTTCAGACAGATTTTGAGTTGCTCTGTGGAGAGGAGATGGTGGGAGGCATGGGCTTTTCCCTTTGAAGCCTCTGCCAGAGAAGCTTCTTTGGGGCTTGTGCATCAAGATATGAACCTCCTCTTTGCTGTTAGACATCCCTGGAAAATTAATAGACTGCCTTACTTCTTTGGGTATTAAATTGTATTTGTGGTATTTTGGGCCATGCTGGAGTGGAAGAATGAATTTTTTTTATTCTCCATTCCCAAGCAGTTGGAATAGATTTGGTCCCATTACTGCCATTATTTGCAATTTCCATTTTTATGGGCCATAATGGGGATGTGATTCTCAGGCAGAGCTGGCAGCTACAATGAAACATGGGGGTTTTATTTCTTGCAATTTAGCTACTGTTCAGTATGCTTTCCTGAGCCCAGCAGATCTGGGTCTAGTTCAATGCAGGCACCTAGTGTTTTTGTATTGGTTATACTTTTCCCTGTAAGCCATGCTCAAAGCCCTTGTTGATGCTGTCGTCTTGCAGCAATGTGAGGATCTGTTTAGAATTACTCTTGGTGACATACTGTAAAACAGAAGTTTTCACTGGAGCTCAAAGCTGGAAACTGATTCAGCTAATAGTGTCCCTCACCTGAAATACCTGTTGAAGTTAGTAAGAAAGTTTAAATAGCCAGAAAATTAATCACAAAACAAACTAACTTTCTGTACTCATCCTGTTAAAATGCACTGCACCAGCTTTCTAGAAATGTCACTAATTAAGGTTTTCAGTGCTTTGTGATTGGCAGGTGCTACTGCATTTCCAACAGCCTTGCAGACCCCTAAGCAGAGAATTTAAGCCCAGTGGGAACATGATTCCCTGGTTACCCCCAGACAAGCAGCCTGGGTGCTCAGCAGTACTGCCAATACCAGGTTGGGAGCCAGTTTCCCTGCTCTGATGTGGAAAAAATTACCCACAAAACCCAATGGTTGTTGTAGTCTGTGGTCTTTCTTTTTCTGAGAACTGTGACTCTATGCTTGGTCGGTCCCTTCTCTAACACTTGAAAAGGTCATTGTGTTTGCAGTATCATTTCCTAGGTGTATCCAAGATGCTGGGTGCAGGCACCGTACCTCTTTCTTCTTCGCTTGTCTCAAAACTTTACATATAGGGCCACATGATACTGCTGACATGCCCAGCCTTTCTTCCTCAGTAGGCTTTTAAACTCTCAAACTGATCCTGTGTTTCTGCTCTGTTTTATCAAATTTCAGCTCTCCAGGCCTTTGGTTGTTTCCAAGTACGTCTGGGCAGTAGGTTTTATTTCCAATAGGGCTCTTTGTCATCCATTTTGATATGCAGCTTCATGGCTTATTTTCTAGTGTAAAGAACTTATCTGATGGTGCTGACTCTTGAACCAGGACACCATGAGCAGTATCATTGTTGTGCCGCTGGCTTTCTCTCTCTGTTTTCCCCTTGAGCTTTCCTTTTCTTCTTGTTACCCCTCACAGTACTTGGACCAGTTTCCTCAGTCAGTGGCAGGGAAAATTAGAGACCTGTGGTACCCAGCATATCAAGGTGTAATTTATTTGCAAGTGGTCAGTTATGGTACCCAGCATATCAAGGTGTAATTTATTTGCAAGTGGTCGGTTATCAAACTAAAACAGATTTTTAAAATCAGCCTGCACTGAGATAGCTGGAAGAAGCGGCAGCTAGCTCCCAGTTGTGGATCAAACTTGAAGTTCATAAAACCTGTGAGTGGAGAGTCCATACCTGATGACATCAAGAAACGTCTAGGTCATTTCACTCCTTTGTGGGGAAGAAGGACTCTCCCTTTGCATTGCTGTCTTCTCCAGGAACGGCTGTTTCTAGGAATCTTTGTCAAGGGCTTCTGCAGACGAGCATGGTGAGACATTCCTCCTGGAAGCTCTTGCACTTGTTAGCCAAAGGAAATCACAATGGAACAAACACTTCCAGAGCTTCTCAGGTTGGCCTCAGAGGCATGTGCTGGTATTGACTCCGGGGTGGGATCTGGGTTGTGTCTGAGCTGAGTGTCTGCACATACCATCTACAAAGCAGTCCCAACTGTTTGCTTTTCCTCTGTCTTGCTGCTTGCCCAGGTTAACATCCTCTCCTGTTTATCTGAAGTGAGAAATGGGATGAGGCTTTTGTGGAGAGTATTCAGAACATGCGCTTACCTGGGGACGTACAAGGAGGTTTAAATAAAACAAGAAATTTAAGTGCTCTGTTCTTGAATCAAGGACTTTCCATGTTCTTGCTTAGAAAGAACACCTATCTGGAACCTAAATACAAGAGCGAAGTTCATACAAAATGAGCTGATGAACACGTACTCTGGGGGTGGAAGGTTTCTGGCTGCCACATCTGGAATTAGCTTTGCCAAACTCTGGTCTTTATGGTAAAGCTCAAATGGAGGTAGCAGAGTTGGAAATGCATGACAGCTCAAAGATGACTTTTATCCCACTTGACTGATGTGTTTTGTGTCAAGGTGCAACGAACTGGTTGGACAGTTCAGAAATCGTGGTACTGGAGAAGGGACTAAGGAGACACACCATTCCCCAGGGACACAAGGCAATCACTCAGTCAAATACTTCAAGGGGCACACACCTTGGGAGTGGAACAGATAAACTCCACCATGCTGTGCCTTAAAAAAAAACTCATTGGGACAAACAGTCCTATGTTGTCTTCAAAAAAGAAGTAAAAGTACCTCCTGCTATTATTTGGTAATGAAAGAACTGGGAAATTGTTTCGTGTGGCTCAGAGGCACATGGGGTGTCTGGGGGGTGTCTCAAATAAATTGTATTCCAGAAATCAATGTATTATCTTGTCTGTGCCAAGTCTTCCATTAGCAGGGGCAACAACAAGAAACTCTTTCATTTGTCTAGATTCTTGAAACTGGGAAACTATCCAGGAAATATTAGAAGTTAGACAGCCAATAGCTGTATTTGTCTTTTATTGTCCTAGGTGTAAACAAGCAGTGGGAAAAGTACACAGCCTGGATATTTCAATATACAGCCTGATGCCAGGATTCTTCCACCGGTCTTGACTAAATGCCTCTCATTTAACAATATTTCCCTGATTGCAAATATTGCTTGCAAAAGCAGAGCAGGACCATCATGCTTTTTGATTTGAAAGTCTTGCAACTTCCAAGCTTTCAGCAAAGATGGGAACAAAGGTTTTCCCTGGTTTGAAAATGAGAACTCAATATGAGAATGCCAATAAAGACTAAGAACTGCCATTATGGTGTTTTGATAAAGAGCTATCTTTGGGGAAACAAATGTGTGGGCATAGGGCAGGACTTTTTTTTTTTTTTAATGGGAAAATTTATACTAAGACAGGGAAACAAATGCTTTTAGCCCAGGAGCAGCAGCTCACCCTTGAGGAGTAGCAGGCTCTGCTTCATCAGTCTCAGTGCACCCCAGTTTTGCACCTGGTTGTTGCAAGAGGTGTCACGCAGATTTCTGTGAGAAATGTGGGCACTCAGAGTATGTTTAGCATGAGTCTAAACCTTGATTTTTCCAGCTTACTCCTGTGCCAGAAGAGGTTATGTCACAGATCTGCATCAAGTTACTCTCTGTTTCTAAACTACTGAGATAAAGCTTGAGATAGTTGTACGTGTATGTGTCATGGTGATGCTGCTTACGTCTCTGTAAAGTGAAAATCTTTTGTAGAATAACTGAATTACAAACATTCTTGTTCGAAAGTACATACTAGCCTCTGTCTTCAACATTTATAGAACATGGAAGTGAAATGAATGGCAATTAATGGGAATCCTGGTGGGAAATAAGGTGCTTCATTAAATCAGATCTCCTGAGCATAGCTGTGTTGTATTTGTTATTTGAACACACAGCCTGCTCTGCTTAAGACTTCTACATGGCATGAGATAGGCAAGAGCCACTTACCTGGAAAATAGGGGATAATCACATTATTAACATCAAAATATTAACAAACATATTTTTGTGCTTCTTTCATCATCTTCTGTTCTTCATTAAACTGACATGTAGTTTGGTAGATTCGGTGGGCTTACTTCTGAGGAGCAATTCTAATTAGGAACTGATCAAGACATTTTGATTAAAGGCATGTTTGATCTTTGGTTTTATTCTGCATTTACAAAGGAGAAATGATTGTTACAACATCTCTGCTGCACTTTGTAGTATACCTAAATTCCTACCTATACTAAGCCAGAAATTTCATTTTTTTTCATGGTTGTAGAGTATTTGGTAACCTCGTTAAAATAAGTAGACCCTACATATCAAAAAAGTATTGTTAAGTTTATGTGAACATAAAAGGGGAATATTCAGCATTTGAAGGGGACATTGGGAGTAAAATTTAAGAGACTTGAAAGTATATTATAAGGAACAAAACATAATGCCAAGGTCCTGCAAACTCCAGGTAGATGTGTAAGATCACAATTTATGATTGCACAGGGCTTTGCACGAGAGCAAACAAAGTAATTACAGCAGCTGACCTTCCTACGTATAAATACCATGATCTTAATCTAATGCTAATTTCATAAGTTAGTTTTAGCTTATATTTTAGGTGACAGTCTAATGGTTTTTTAAGGATTGTACTTACATGCATCAGCCTTGCAGCAATATCCATTCATATGTGGGTGTAAATTATGTAACGCTTGATCTGCTGCCTGGAGCAGATCCAGGGTTTCATCCTTCATTGTACGAAAAGTAGAGACAGACGGGGCTGCTGGACTCCCACCTAACTTCCCTGCAAGGGGAGAGGCCCTAAGGCTTACGCAGTTCCTGGAGCCTCACCGTGTCTGGGTTTGTTTCCTACCTCTGTTGCACATTTCCCATATAACTGTGCAAACTGCTGTCTCTCCCTCAAGGTCTCAGACCTTCATCTGTATGAAGATCATGATAAAGCATTGCATTGTTCAGGATCAGTTTTCAGCCCCAGATCCAATTTCCATCCAGAAAAGGCAAGAACTTCTGCTGGTGTAAGCTAAGGAAATTGCATAGACCAGAAGAAAGTTTGGGTTTTTTCCAGGTTTGTTACATAGAGCCCCTCATGCTTTGCCTGTCAGCCTGAATCTGGGCAGTCTCAAAGCCTGAGGTGTGTGCAGAGATGGAGCCATTGCTCTGGCCCTGATGTCTCCTGAGGTCCCACAGCATCTGGCAGCTCCAGCATACACCTGCTACCAAATGGGAGAGCATGCCTCACACATACTGATTGACTGTGCAGCCCCCACACAGCAATTTTTAAAACATTTAAATAGCCTGTCTTCTTTGCTTCATCTTGACAATTGATTTTAATCAGTATTATCAGCTGCTTAAACCACTTAATTCTCTGAAGCACTATAGCATTCAGCCTCTGGCAGATACATGGAGCAGGGGTGCAGGATCAGTGATGTTATCCGTAGTTTTGTCCAGGAGGAGGTGGCCTGAAGTCCTTGTTTCATTAGTCATGATCTTGCTTGGGCTGCTGCTCTTTGCAGTAACATGGTGTGTTTTCAGCTGCACACCATCAGTGGAAGCAAGTCAGTTTGCAGAATTTTTCTGAGGTTCAAACCAGCATAAAAGGAGAAAACCTCATGCCTTCTTACCCACCCCACTGCTGCAATCTATTTCGTTAAAAAAAAGAAAAGCACTCAAATAAACTAATCATATGGCTGAGTTATTTTGATACATGGTATGCTGTTTATTTCTGGCTTGTCAATACTTTAATTTATTTCAATCTGTTTCTAAAACAGAAGTGAAGTACATAATTGATTTAAATCTGTTAGAAGTTGTCCTGCCATCTGCACAGTCTGAAGCAAAGCAGCACAGGCAGTGTAGTATTTGAAGGCATTAAAAGAAGTTATATGCTTCTGGATTAATGCTGACTTCTGATTAATATTTTTAGGTGGCAGTAGAAAAGAATATGGTAACAGCTGCAAAGCCATAGATCAAATAATATATTCCCTATTGTCATGTTTCTGTACTGAGATACATGTTGTTAGGTTTACTCAAAAAATAACATATCTTGATTTTTAAGTGTTTAACACTCAGCCTCTGATTTTATGCCTAGGAATAATCAGGGGAGTAGACAGGAGGAGATACAAATAACAGCTTATTTGTAGTTAAAGACCTACCTGAAATATCGTGTCAGCTGGAGTTGCAGAGGGAAAAACCATGCCTTGGTTGAAAACAAAGCAGACCAACTCTTCCGTGTATTCCCCATACACTGAGGCCACTGTTAAATCAAGAAGAAACTTCTTTTCTAGGCTGCCACTGCTCTGAGCTTTTAATCTTCAGTGAGAATTACACATTATGAAGTGCTCACTACGGTCCCTGGCTACCTCCAGGAGATGCTCCAGGTTACCTCTGCAGGCAAGAGTTATTCCCCTCCAGTTTGGAAATGGGCCATCCAGCCTCCTTTTTTTCAGCTGCGCTCCTCTGCCTCCCAAAGCAAAGTCTTATTTATTCAACCCTCACTCTCTTTTCCATCTCTCACTCCCACAGGAGGGTCTGTGCATGCCTAAGGTGCTCTCAGCACTGAGCTGTTTATTAGTGACTTTTTCCCACTGCAGTGGCAGGGAGGTCAGGGTGTGACATATGTAATGAAAACCAGAGGAGCAATGTGCATGGTCTTACCAACATGACTCATCTATGCAGTTTAATTGCTGCATAAAATATGCAAAGGCACTTGAGGTCATTTAGAAAAGTTGGGGTGTTTACAGGAAAGTAAAAATTGAGCTTGAAAAAATAATTACATTTCTTTTTCTTCACATTAATGACTATACGGAAGAGCCTTTTGAATATGTCCATATATGGGTTTTAAGCATTTTTTCCACATCAGTATTTCACCTTTTTCCTTAAGTGATTTCTATAGTCCTACTAACCAACAATCATTTTGTCTGAATCTCATTTCCTCATAATAGCAAACCCATCAATCTCTGCTTTATTAAACAGGGAAGCATGCTTGGAAGCCAGAGCACTCAGATTTGATCAAAGATGTTATGCAAACCATTGATTTTAATTTACAGCAATATCTACTTCTTCCATTATTAACAGCTTTGAATTACTGAGACTGAATAATTAACAACTATTCCTACTTGATTATAGATTATTCAAAAGGCAGATGTACAGACACATAGCCCTGATGAACATCCTTCCTGCACCCCCAGCGATGCATATACCTATTTAATGTTCTCCAGGGGAGCAATGCAACATGGCATGAGAGAAACACTCTTTGGAGAGATCTCCCAAATGCTTCCAAAACTATTACCACAGCAAATGTTCCATAGACAAGTGTGCCAGTGTGCGTTTCTGACCTGCTGGTCTCTGTTCAGAGCCCTGGGCTGTGGCCAGCCAAGTCAAATGGTGCAGATCAGGATGCCACCGCTTTCAGGGCAGGGCTGCCTGTGCACACTGAATGGGAAAAGTGCACTTAAAACATTGCGCTGCTTCCTGGCTGAAGTTGAAGCACCCCTCAGTCTTCAAGAAGGGCAACATCTGGTGAAATATGGCTCAGTGCTGGCCTCCTTTGGCATTTCCAGAGATTGTTTTGATGAGTAAAACTCAAAATCTCTGTGCGCCAAAGAAGACCTGAGGTGGGTAATTCTCTTCAGTGTCTGTTCACTTGCACAGCTCTTTGCAGCTGATGAGGCTGGAAGGGATAGAGGTCTCTGTACCAGGCAATAAGGTTGTTCACTGAAGAAGATGTCTGGGAGAACAGAGCGGATCTGTCTTCACCTGCTATTATGGTCCCTGTCCTTCTTCACGAGCCTAAACGAGTGGAAAACATCTGGGATTCTTACAAAAGGAGGCAGCCAATACCTGCCTTGCAAGGACAAATCTTTCCACCCAAAACCACATCCCTGCTTAGCAAAACCCAGCTTAAATTCAGTGTCAATCTTCCTCCCCAAAGCACCAAACTTGGCCAGTTATAACTTCCTTACAGCTGTAGGAGTTTTCAATGCAGAAAATTCTGCTGCTAAGGAAGAGCATAGGGGTGTCTGCAGCTATTTCTGTCCTAGCCACATGGTGAAAATCATCACTTCACTCCACCTCCACAGCCCTTTTCTCTGGCATCCCTCAAGCTCCCTCCTCCTCCTGGTCCCACAGAGCCACCTGCACCCATCGCGAGAGGAGCAGTGTGCTCTGAAGAGTCAGCAGCACATCAGGGCACCCGGCTTGTCCCTGCTGCCCGGCTGGGTGGCACATGGGTGCTGTCACCACCAGGGAGGCAGCAGCACAGGGTACGCCTTGACGGAATGGATGCTGTGCTCCTGAGGAGTGGGCGTGATGTGAAGACCCTGCCCTGGTGCCTGGGGACAGGGCCATCCTTTCGGTGGCAGTAGCAGGTGGCAGCCTTGGTATTTGTCGGGGTTTCCTGTTATAGGCACAGCTGCTGTCCAGCGGGAGATGAGTGGGCAGTTCAGTTCACCCATGCATTTACTACATTTTCTATTGATTACTGTGAAATGTTTATGTCCAAGTGCAAACCCATTGCCTTTAGGAACAGAGCAGCTTATTCAAGGAACGGGTCAAATCAAAATGTTTCACTCCTCTCTACCTCCCTCCGTGGGATGAGGCCCCAGGGCATCCTGACACCAAGTGCCTTTCCGTGGGAAGCACAGCCACCAGCCTGAGAGCCAGCATCCCTGCTGCGGGGAGGGGATGGGGATCTCTCAGCAGGCAGCCTCAAAACCCCAGGGCTTCCCCTAAGAAAGAGCCAGCAGGCTCGGTCGCCAGTCCCCCTCCCAAGGCACTGCATGGCGGAGTGAGAAGCCCCATCCACGGCCAATGGCCAGCTCACCTGCCCCGGGCAGGGCTCGGGGACGAGGGAGATGTCTCTCTCCCTCTGTACACGCTGCAGAGTGCAGATGCAAGGTGCTCAAATAATGCGGTGATGAGAATTGTTTAGGAACAGCAGAAGGACGGGCAAAGCTAGATAAGACAAAATATAAATCTAAATCAGCCTGGCTCTGTATAAACTAAACCATCATCATCCTCTTTAGTGCTGTGCCAGTGTGTATGTGCTGCCATGCTCACTCAGGAGGAAAAGGAACATCTTTTGTATAGCGCTATTCAGTGTGGTTTGACATTTTGTTTTACAGATGCAGCCACGGAGCAATGTTAGCTTGTTGTGAAGGTTTATTTAGACAGGTACAATTACATCTTGGCAGTGAAGGTGCCTTTGATCCCGGCATCCCCATTGTTCCTGAGGCTTTTCATCCCACCCATTACCCAGGTAGAAGGCCTGTGGCTGAGACCTGCCTTTGAAGTTGTTTCTTTTCCATTTGCCCTTAATTTTCATGGTGTCTTCTTCTGCTGATGAACATTATTGGTGAAGGCTCTGGCATTCGGTTGTGCTCAAAATACCGATGCTTGGCAAGTGTCTGCCCTTCCCCAGCTGTGCAGCAGCCACGTGCAGCTGGAGAGCAAGCGGTGGGCCCAGAGCAGTCTGTGCGGCTCCAGCAGAGGAGAATCCCATTCTGCATCCCACTGTGCATGGTGCCCACAGGGAAGGACCGGCTCCTGACTGCTCATCCTTTTTCAAAGGACTTTGCTGCAGTGCAGGTTCATGTGTCAGCAGCTCCCAGCTTCCTGCCTCCCAAAGTCTCCAATGCAGGACTTCGCTTCTTGGGAAAATGAGGTCTTTCAGATTGGGTGTATGTGGAGATGGATGGGAGAGAGGGAGAGTGATTTCTAGCAGGCGGAAGGAGTGCCATCCTATTCTAGGAGCAGCTGTTTGGCCAGTGACTGGTTCTGTAGGGGAGCTTGGGATTTTAGCGTTAGGGTAAGGAATTAGATGCCAATTAGTTTTTTGGAAAGAATCTCTGTATGCAATTCGGCGTGGTCACTGGTGGTTGAGAAGCACGGGAATGATGCCATTTGCTTGGTTTTGCATTTAGCATGTTTCTATGAGACCAAGGAGGAAAGATGCCCAGAGATAGTGTTCACCACGTACTGAGAGTTCGAAAAACAGACCAGAGGGAGGAAGGCAAAGGAATCCACCAAGAGCTGTTGAACACAAGCCCACAGTGACGCAGACCTGTGCAGCACGAGAGAGCACACAAGGGAGGCACTGCTGTGTCCATATAGGAATTTTGTCTCCTACAGGCCACTGTCAGACAGAATGATGGATGAGGCAGATCCTTTTGATTGATAGGGATTTCCTTCTGTCAGATGGGAGGAAGTATGACTGGACCAGTGTAGGCAAATTGCAGGCAGCAATTGCAGTGTAATTGCAAGAACTGCAGACACAAAATCCACTCGTTGCAAGAGCTGTCCAAGAACTAATGACCCAAGGTGTCAGGAAGCAATGCTCTCCAATAAAAACTGGGAGAGCCACACTTAGTTCAGACAGAGCCTTGTCAACATTTCTGAATGCACTGAAGGATTTGTCCAGAGCTAACAGCTTCTTTGAGACTTAATTGCCCTCATTGAGGTTGTGCTAAGTTCAAGAGACAGCTCTTTCTAATTAAGTGCAAACTCTTTCAGATGTTGAATAAAAACACATCCTGACTTTGCCTTTCTCCTATCTTAGCACCTATAATTGGCTTGCACAAAAATAAGTGTCTTGCTGGATGCAAACCCATGGCTATGTTTGACGCCTTCAACATAACCCCAGAGACCTTCCTACATTAAGCAGGAGTGGATTTACTGACATTAGCACTGAAAACCAGCAGGGCAAAAGAAGCAGTCATGCCTTTGCCTTTGCCTCTGGGCTGGGATTGTTCATTCCAACACAGGACAAAACCTGCTTCTTTACCAGGTACCCTTCGCTCTGAGTACCCTCTCCTGGTACACTGGTACCCCAGAAACCCACCTCCAGAAGGACATGTGCCTGGCAGCGCTCAGGGACTTTTTGCCTGGAAACCTTGTAGAGAGGTGGGCTACACCTGGCTATCCACTCCATGTGACAGTTATTAATCTCTTAGTTTTAACACAGGAGATTATCTGGAATTAAAAGCTACCTGTGCTCTTGCAGGTGAGAAGGCACTACTTGGCATATGGACATACATTTATGAAGCTAGGATATGCAGTTGCCTTGGACCTCTTTCTTATTGTAGCCATATAACTGCACTTGGTTTTGAGCCTGCATGTATCTGCCTAGTGCTGTGTTTTTGTACGAAACTAGAGTGCGGCCATGTTTATTTGCTCATAAACATCCTCACCCATCTGGATGAACCTATACCTAATGATGTATTTCCTTGTATTTCCTGTAAAACATTGAAAATCAAGGAATTCCTAAGATATTGTTCATACTCAATATGAAGAGTCCAACTTCAGCAGGCTGCCACCTGACCCACTGGTGCAACTGGCAGCAGGCAAAAAAGTCATACTCACAGTGGCAACGCTTTTAGGGACAAAAATGGAGATTGTGATTAAATGGATGTTCCACAATGCAGGCTGAGGGTGAAGTCCCTTGCTAGAAGCTTATTAAGATGGCACAGGTAGTGGAGGCAGGACCTCAGCAGTCTCTAATCTTTTTTAGCTTTGCCAAAATCAGGAGAATTCAGTGAGATAAAGTGTAAAAATCTGGAAGGTACTTAGTAAATAAAAAGTGACCCCAGAGGAAGTCAAAGCAAAACAGAATAACAGTTCAATTTTTCAATTACCTGAACAATCTCACATCATTAATCCTGGGTGCTGACTACCAGCTCCATACGCTGTGAAGAAATTTCCCTGCTGAATTAGTGTCAAGTGCTGCTCTTAATGCCAGTTTATTTCTAGCCACACTTGATAACATAAACAAACACCCGTTCTCACCCATATAACGTAATAGGGAAAGTTATACAAGCAGGCGAAGGTTTAGGATGCATTTTTCTAGATACGTATTTAGAAATAGCTATAAAGGAAAAGTGGCTCAAAATTTTGTAATAAAACCAGTTTTATGAGGAATTGAACACTATTTAGTGCATGCTGTGTGTTACCGTCCTGCTTTGCAGGCTCTGAAAAAAAACCCCATCAACCTTTTTTGAAACATTTAACAAGATATTTGTCGAAATGCAGACTTAAAATATGTCCAACACTGTGTTTTCATGTTATTCTTCCTTTTTCTTTTCTTTCTCTTGATTAACTGAAAGGAATTATTGATGTCAGGGTGGGGGGGAATTGGTTGTGCTTATTTTTTAATAATAAAAAATATTATTTTCTCTTCCCTAATTCTGGAAAACTTACCAAATGAAAAAAAAAAAAAAAAAAACAAGACAGCCTCTTGTTCTCTGGCACAGAGTGAAGGGAAGAGAGAACAAGGGAAAAGATTATGTAGAAGATTCCAAAATTCAAGATGTAAGATACTCATCTTGAGGAAAACCTTGGGAAAAAATGGAAAAACAAAAGGAAAGAAAACCAAAATGCTTCTGCATAGTAAATAACATTATTTATTGGGGTGAAAAGAGTATGAAAACATTTTAATCCACAGTCTCTGAATTGGAAGGGACTTGCAGAAATCAGGCACAGTTCACTCCAGCCCTCGGAAATGGGCTCCTTGACCGTACGTGTCAGCTTATCTGCCACTGGGAGACCTGGGCGGCCATGGACATTGTGGGTATCCTCCGCCTGTAGCCTTTCTGCTGATGAACACAAGCCTCAGCTTTCCCCATAAGTACGGAATGCTCTTTGCTAATGGTCTTGGTGGGAAGGCTGCCTCACTGCAACAGGCATGGGGACGCTGCTCTCCCACTTGCCAAAACAAGCGCCCGTGCCTGGCACCTCCGTGCTGCCCGGGCGATCCCCTCCCAGTGCCCCTGCAGCTTCTTTTCTTTTCTTTTCTCTTTTTTTTCCTGTGTGCTCCCCAGTTCGAGTGAGGGCTTCGGCGTAGCGGAGAAGATTGTGCTGCTCACCTTCATCTCCGCCGTTATACTGATGGCCATCCTGGGGAACCTGCTGGTGATGGTGGCCGTGTGCCGGGACAGGCAGCTCAGGTGAGCCCACGCAGCCCACCACTGCCTGCCCTTCCGTGAGGAAGCACAGGGGAAAATCCCTGCCTAAAAAATCACGTGCCCGCAGCTGAGGGCAAAAACTGCCACGGTGAAGGCTGTCTCTGGCCATGCGTTGCATCCCGATAACATCAGACTCTCGCACTGGCCTCAGTGCATCTCCACTTGGAGTTACACTGTGGCAGTGGAATCATTCTAGTATCCATCCTCTACATTTTTAGTGCACTCAGTGTAAAAAACCAGATAAATCAGTGAAAAAGAGAGCTAAGGAGCAATTCCTTGGAGAAGCAATTTGGCCTCTACCCCTGTTCCATCTCACATTTCCTAACAAGCCCATCAGAAAACCACACAGATCAAGGTCCTGTTGCAGTTGTGCTGCACTGCCACAGCTTGGTGAATGTTGCCAGTGATTTGGGGGGGGTCACAGGCAAAACTCTTGTCTTGAGGCTTGCTGCTACCCATGGGAGTTGTCAGACCAGCCGCAGGAGCAGAGTGAGATATTCAGCAGCCTTTATTCATATTCTGCGTGGGATTTTTAATGGATTTAATTCTATTTTATTGTTATGATTTAAAAAGTAGTTTTCAAGTTAAAATTACAGCTTCAGTCTAGATTCTTCTTAATGCTTTCTGGAAGGATTTTCTCAATTCACAAGTTAAAATAAAATCCCCCTCCTCCACCCCAAACTCTTCAATGCAAACTGTGAGGCTGAGCCGCATGCAGAGGCCTGTGAGCATCTATTTGCCTCTTCTGTGTGAGCAGAAAGATGTGTTTATGCAGGGAACACAGTGGATATTTAGCTGTAAAACCAGGAACAAGCTAGGGGTGACCATATAAAGTGAGGAATATGTTAGAGAGGACCTTTTAGTGTGATGGAGCAAATTAGACCCAAACGCAAGCTGAAATCTCTGTCCACATGTAGAGGATGCTGCACTGAAACTATTCCACCATAATTTTGTGATCTGCCTTGCAGGAAAATCAAGACCAATTATTTCATTGTTTCCCTTGCCTTTGCGGACCTGCTGGTGTCAGTGTTGGTGATGCCGTTTGGAGCCATTGAGTTGGTTCAGGACAACTGGATCTATGGAGAGATGTTCTGCCTGGTCCGAACGTCCCTCGATGTCCTGCTCACCACAGCATCAATCCTGCACCTGTGCTGTATCTCGCTGGACAGGTACGAACAGAAGAGCATAGAGAATAATCATAGTTGCTTCAGTTTCTTCAGTGTTGTTGCTTGTCAGCAGTAGCCAAAGGGCAAATATAAACCTGCTGGAAACCATAGAGCAATAAAACTCTCTCAGTAGCTGATTTTGGAGACAGCTCTCTGAATCCTTATTGGTGTAGAAAAGCTTTAAAAGAAATGAGGTTTATATCGATAGAGCAAGCCAGGTTCTCAGCTGCTTTGCGGCACGCAGCTCTGTCTGCATTACTGATCAGATGTGGCACAGTTTCTTCTTTAAAGTCAAGAAAAGACGCCTTAAAGATGTATCCAAAGGAAAGACCTGCAGCTGTTGCAGACGGAGGTGCATCATGCGCAGGACGTTGTCTGAGCAGGGACGTTGCTCTCTGTTAACAATGTCAGGTGTTGCTCACTGCCAGGGGCTGCAGGGGAGGCTTGGCTGGTGAACAGCTTCACGCGTTGTGCTGAGCCCCATCTTCCCAGGGACTGAAACACTAAATTCTCTGGCTTTCTCTCTCTTGTCAAAAAAATATTTGACATATTTTTCAAGTGCTATCAGAACTGCTCTTCCTGCTGGTAGCAGTCATACAGGCAGATGAAAACCAGTACTACTAAATGACACATTGTGACATATATTACTAGATTAGGTGGAGAAAGAGCAAAAAGAGCAACCCCCCCCCATATTTTATGGGCTGCTTTTCTAAGGCATCCATTTGCACATCTCTAGTGACTGCTAATAAGGAGGCAAACAAAGCTGGTGAAAAGGGTGCATGGGCTTTTTGGGAGGTCATAAAAACTTTCTTTTCTTTCAAACTTTTCTTTCAAAATTAAAATGAAGCCAAAATCCTAAATAATTTATGGCAAACAATTCTGGTTTACTGTTGTCTGCAGTTTTTCAGGGTAAATGGCAGAACTTTCCATACAGAATAGCAAGAATTTTTCACAGGATCAATACTTAGAAAAAAACATTTTGTCCAGCTATTCTAATAAGCAATATTTAGAGCTTTCATTTGGGTTCTGTGTGGAGATTTCAATACCTTTAAAAAACCTATTACTTAGTATTACTAATATGGCCGAAATAACCATAATCATTCTTGTCATCATGACAACTGATATTTAAATAGCATCTTTCATCCAAAGAGTCTGCACCCAGCCAGACTTCAAAAGATACTTGATTAACTTCTCCATTGATGGGCAGCAGCACTCCTTTGTTGTGGGAGAGAGGGGCACTGGCACACGCAGTATTGTATCCAGAGAGAAGCTGACGTGCAACAGCCACAGCGCGTTTCCTCATCTGAAAGTTTAGATGGCTGGAACACAAATAGGAAGCTCATTATCTTAAAAACGTTGACAAATTGCCACTTTGAGCCAATTACCAGTAAAGTAGATGTTAGGCACTGCAATCTGGATGTGGCCTTGTTATATAAAATATTGGAGTTTGATTCTCCAGGCTCTTAATTAAACATAGGGGGTTTTGTAGAGAAGGGGACATGAAGGGAAAATATTGTTTTCCTCCCTCCCTTTCACCCCCTGATCTCTGACAGCCGCAGGGGATGAGGAACCTCCTGTGGGGGCTGCACAGAAGGGAAGCTCCCCCCTTTCTCCTGCCACTCTCGTGCAGACCCCTGCCACGTCATGAGCTCTTGCTCCTGCCGCCTGTCCCTGTCGGTCCCCATGCTCCTGGGACAGCCTTGTCTGGGGGTGGCGAAGGGGTTGAGGGCAGCCTTGGCTCTATGACTGTCGAAACACAGGGCTCAGAGCTAATGTATTAGGGATGTAGAATAGAGATCACAGTTTTACACAGGAAGATTTTCTTTCTGTAAACAGACCTGAGGCAGAGTTTGCAAGCACCCAGCTCAGTAGAAGGAACTGGAAATGAAAAAAAAACCAAAACCCAAACAGCAACCTAAAAAAAAAATAAAATGAGATGAAACATCCAGAGCAGAGTGTGAACACCTGTAGAGGACTACAGCTCTGCTCCTCCTTCTATGCTCTTCTATTCTCTGCCCAGGGAGTCTTGAATTTTCTCCACCAGATGCAGAGCTGCCATAGCAATGGGTGAACATTGCTGCCTACAGTAATGCAGAGATGATTCCCCTTCTTTTGGACAGAGGGAAATGGGGAGCTGATCTGGGGACCCCCACTCCATCCCCCCATCCCAAGCCAATGCTTTAATCACTAGAATACTACACAGAAGGGGAGAATGGCTGTCTTGAAAGAAAGCAGGAGCTGTAACCATGTTTTGGAGGAAACTAATTCTCTAAGCTTGTTCCACATGTGTTCTGAGAAGGTTTTGGGAAGGTGCAGCAGCCCCTGTGCTGGCACCTGAGGCTGACGGGCACTGCACTTGAATGAGTCCCATATCAGCACTGCTCCATTTAATTGGCTTGGCCTTCTGTGATAAAATCATCCTGCTTTTAAAGATTTCTGCTTATTGAGTGTGTATTTGAACCTGTTGCTGGTACAGGAACATTCTTCCTATTTCTTCAAAATTAAAAAGATCCTTTAAAGTAGAATGAAAAATGACACACACATTGGCTAAAAAACCCCCATCCACCAATCTTGATGCCAAGCAGATGGAAAAAAAGTGTTTAGAGCTCTGAATTTGAAGGTCCCAAGAGCTGGAGCTCATCTTAAGTGTCACAGCAAAAAAAAATCTTTTGGAAAATGCCTGTAAGCTTTTTTGTCATGAATGCACTGACAGAGAGAAATCCCCCAATATTTGCCATCCCCCCAGTATTGGCCATGTTAGACTAAACTGCAGTCAAATTGCTTGAAAAAACGCTGAGGATTAATTCATTAGTGAGTGATGGGTGCGCTGAAAACCTCTGCAAGTTCAGGGGCGAGGGAGCAGAGCTGCACTGTCTGGGATACAGAAACACAGCAGCAATTTTTGACAGCTGACAAACCTGAAATTGCCAGATGTCAGGGAATTATTTCAGGACACACAAATGCTCTTTCTCTTTCACGTGTGTTTACCATACATGTGCTATTCTTTGCTCTCAGGCAGAGACAGGGAAAAGGTTCTCCAAGCTAGTGGCTGGATGCAGCCTGACATGGATAATTATCGCAGCCTTTATCGTTTGCTTGTTGCTTTCACGCTGAAGAATGATGCCTCTGCAGACTAGCTGCAGAGCTGATCTAAATTTTAGGTAATTCTCTGGTACTGTGTTTTTCTTTTTTCTCTTCTCAGAATGGCTTTATTGAGTGCTTGTTAGAGCAATGACCACTACACACACCACCACTGGCAGAGCACTAATAGCAACATCCCTGAGACAGGCTGCTTCTCTCCAAAGGGACTTGAATTTGCCATAGAAACTTTTCTCTATTGTCTAATCTCTGCAGGGCATATATAGGTCTCCTAGCCATTCAGTCTTGCTGCAGAAGTTCATCTTGGATGCTATTTTGACTCCATGGGTAATCATTTGTAGCTTTGCCACTGACATGAAAAAAGCCAGGATTTCATCTTAGACATTTCAAAAGGTATATTTCTTCTCCCAGTACAAGAAAGCACAATTATGTCTGTGTTTCCTGATGGTGAGTGTCAGCTGAAAGAGGAAGCTCAAGATCTCTCTGTCTCATGTGAAGAGGAGAATCCCAAGTCAGCTGGGTGGCTTTCATCACTTTCTGTTTGATCAGACACCTCAGTACGAATCTGACTGAGTCTCAAGATTATGGGCTTCTGGGTTATCCCAGGACCAAATGTCAAGTTCAGACTACCTACCATGGTGCTCGAGACAGACCAAGGTGCCTCCTGTAGCACTGGACTAGCTCTCCTGAACCGCTGTAAATGAAAATATTGTGAAGGTGGGTCAGTCCGTAGTCATCTTCCTCTCTTAAAGCTGTATTTCCTCCTCTGATTGATTGACTGACTGATTAACATGATTTTCAAAATACAGCTTAAGGACACCAGTAGGGGACTGTAGCCATCACTGAAGTTGTTTAACATCCACCTGGACATCATTCTTGAGCACAGAAACAGTCCTAATCTGACCAGGAATTTCTGTGCTAATTCATGAACAATTTTGTGTCCCAAACAGTCTATTAAAAAGACTTTCTTTCTTCCTGAATTACCACTGTCTATGTTATTTTACATTTCTGCAGTGCTTGCTCACTGGCATGGTCTGGCAGCCTGATTAGGTAAATCAGAAAACATTGTACAAAAGCAATTGCTTTCCACCACACAAGCAGCAGAACTTGATGCCTGCAGATCCAAAACCCCTTACCTAGCAACACTGTCAGGTCTAAACATTCACAAAGACCAAGAACATTAATTTTTTTTCCTACGGGGCCTGTTTAATAAAGCATTTTCCAATTGAAATGAAACATAAGGTCTTTCCCTCCATCTCTCAGAGGAGGCATTTGGGTGGAAGAAGGCAGGGAGAACATAGACATTTTGATTTTGGCCCTTACCACATCCCTAAGGACATGCCATGGTCTCTTCCTTGCTGCATTGAGGGTGATATTACACTTGTGCCATGTCATGCTGCAGGTCACCTGGAGCCAGTGACAGTCCCACTTCACTCCTGTGTCCTCTTCACAGAGATTAATTCATTTCTGCAGCCATGAATTTGGATGCTGTTCTAAATATCCTCAGCAAGCAGGACAACAGGGATTTTCAATACAGCTCGGATGGAGTGGGTGATACAAAATAATAGATTCATTTTCCATACCAAAAGAAGGCTAAACACCACCTTGTAAATCTGCCTTTTTCTCCTTCCTGATGTGCCAGCCCCTTGCTGTAACTGTCCTGGCAGCATCGCTTCCAGGTGTGTTTTGGTCTGTGATCATCCTGAGAAGGGCAAGGAGAAAATTTCGACCTCACTTCATGTCACTGCTAGAGATGAAAAGTGAAAATATCCACACTTCAGTCACATTTTAATAGATACAAGTACAAACATTTTCTAAATTCCACTATTTCTTGAGCACTTTGCCATTTCTTAAAATCCTTTTCCCTTTGCAGACTGAACTCAAAAAGTTGTGCTGTTCCTGGTGCATGTTAGTTAAAATGTGGTTACTTGACAGCTCAGTCTAATATTGATTAATAACTTGACAGGGTAACCATCCTCTAACCCAAATGAGCAGTGTACCCAGCATGTGCTGTTCACGGCTAGGATTTAACAGGCTAGCAAAGCCTCCTGATTTCCAACTGCTATGCCAAATTTTCTTTTTGGGGCTTGGACTACCGGCTTTCAAAGTGTATCTCTCCCTTGTCTCGTGCAAACATTAGCTGAGATTTGAAAAGACTTCCAGACAGTTTACTTTTTGTGGTATTCTGCAGTCATCTCCAAGCAGCTTTCAGGTCAGCTCAAAATACTCGCTCTGATATGAGTAAGAGCAACATGTCTTTCTTCTTCCCTCTTGTCTGCAAAGCCTCAGAGCTAGCAGAAACTTGAATTTCTGTGACAATTTTGGTTGGTTTGGGGTTGTTTTTTTCCACAGTGAGAACTGACTCCCAAACAGTGTTAAGAGGACAGAACAGATGAGGAGTTAGTGGGTGGACGGCCCTGAGAAGGTCAGAGCAGGTAGATGAATGCCTGGGTTTCTGTGCAGGGAAGGGTGACTCAGCCCGTCATCGACCTGTTCTCCATCACCACTGCTTCACCCGTCCTGGAAGCTGGGTTGGAGGAGCACTGACAGCACTGCTTCCTTCGCAGTTCCTTTGTGTTCATTCAGACTTTATGGGAATATGCTTCTTCTAGCTGGTGTTTTTTCTGTGATTCATATATTTCCTGCCTTCTGTTTTATTTCAGGGTATACAACTGTGGGTTTCTTAAGAAAACTGGGTGGTTAATCTAATCCTCAGGACTCAGTTTGGAAAGTCATTCTCTTCAGCATTTTCAGAAAGTGTTGCTTGAAAAGACTTTTATCTGATAATATCTTGTATCTATTTCCATTAGTGCCTCTGAAAAAGAAAAAAGAAAAAGCATTTAGGCTTTAATTCTTAAAGGCATTTGAGAAAATCTGGAGAAATCACCACAGAATAAACTGATCTTACCGGTCAGACATGGGGAGCAAAGTACTGCAGAGACTTAGAGACACCCTCAGTCTCATCTGAAAAAGTGTTTTTCCAAGTTATCAGAGGTATCTCAGGGCTCACTGAATCAAAATTTTGCTGTCACTGGGTTATACTTTTTCATCATCTCTTTGGTATTCTAATATAAAAGAAAGATTTGGCCTTGAATTATTTATTTATTGCATGTTTTATGCATACATATCCATTCTTTATGCCTATGCAATAAAAATAATTGCACTGCATATAAATAGACCAAGAAGCTATGATAGTCTGCAAATACAGTTAACCTGTCAGGAAAGGCAATTTTCTTCTCCAATATTTGCAGTACAATTTTCAATACAATTACTTCTCAGTGTCTTGGGGAAAAAAAACAACAGAGAAGCAAACAGGTCCTAAATGCCTGTATTCTTGGCCTTAGATGCACATCTGGCACCTCTGCTCTTCATGGAACCAAAGCATCCTGCACCCTCTCTCTGCTTCCTCCAGCTCTTCTGGCTGTGTCCCAGCCCGTGAAGCTTTCCTCCAAGTCTATGTCTCTGCTGGGTTCTAGGTACACTGTTTGCCTGGCGTGTTCAAAACATTTGCAGATTTGCTATGTAACACGCAACAAAACAGACCTAACTGTGTGTTTGTATATTCAATGCTAATCTTGCTGGAATTCAAACATACCACATAATCACTGCTAAATAAAGGCTAAAGCAGAACAGATGTATCCAAAGTGTTGGAGCACCAGAGTGACAGATGCTCGTTGCGCCATTTACAAACATTAATTAACATTAATGTACTGTTCAGACATCTAATTAGCACAATCCCTTGAGAGAAACAATGTTTTAGAGATTCCCAAACCCCAGTGCTCTGCCGTGGCAGTCTGTCTGGAGAAGGCCTCTCCCTGCGCGGGGTGGGAGGATGCATGGCCGTGAGAGCACGTGCAGGGGGCACAGGAGTGGGGAGGTTTGGGTGGCCGCTGGCTCTGTCCCTGCTGCCTCCTGTTTCCAGCGCTGCATCACGTCACTCTCTGTGCTCGTCTCTTTTGCACGGTGTTAGAGCCGACGCAGCCGAGGCATGGGGGGATCGACTGGCTCGCCAGAGGATGCCTGGGCCACAGTGGGGCTTGAGGTCAGGAGCATGATGTCTTTCTCAAGGACAGGGAGAAAGCAGCTGTGCCCAGCGGTGCTCTGCGAAACATCTGCTGACTGGCCAGGGGCAGGGGAAGGTTATTAGTGGGGAGACTTATTAGGTTTTAAATAGCTATCAGTAAGTAATGATTAGGCAGTCAGCAATCTGATTATATGACACAAATTCCAGCTGTAGTTTTGAACCAGGCCATAAATTCCCCGTGCCCTTTTCAGTTGGAAAAGCATCTGATCTCGTACAGCTCCCAGGTGCTTAGGTGGAGGGGCAGAGAGGCAGCACGGGAAGGGGCTGAGCAAGGGCAAGTGGAGACTGTCCACAAGGGCTGCAAGACACGACACGTAACTGTGGAGTTATCCCTGTCGGAACTCAGCTTGGCAAGAAAGCTAGCACGGGATTTGCAGAATTCAGGTCTGAGAGCATTAAGAAAAATAACAGAGCAGATGGCCATGGCACAGCCCGAGGGATGCACTGTCCTTTATTAATCTTTACAAACCCTCTAGAAATATGGTAATTTATTTTGCCACTGTTGTCACCAATAACCCTCCATGCACACTGACCCAGACAGGGACCATGAAGGAGTCCTCTATCTGTGTTTGGCAACATACATTTGTTTGTATTACTAGCTAAATTTATCCAGTTCCAATTAACTGTTCTCTTTAGCATTTTTCTCAGTGTAATTATCTCAACACCAGCAGGCCGTTGTTTTTCTAATAAGAATTTAATTTTGTTAGATATAATCATTTTAGGACAGTTTTTTTTCTGGACTAGCAATGCATAACTTTGTTTTATTCGGCACTGTCAGAGACCATAGCTTAGGGAAAAAGGAAAAGAGGAAGAGCTGTTCTCTCCAAAAAAATGTAAAAATCTGGTTATGCGGAGGTCAGAATCTGGTTTCACTGAAATATCAGCAAAGCCAGTAGCGCTGTTTTAATTTCACACAGGCACAAATAAATTGAGATCCTAGTTCGTTAGACTTCATCACTTGGTCAGGGTTCAGCTGAAGACTCTGGCCCAGTCTGGATTCACTGAGAGAGAGGAGGAGTGTGCAAAACCACGCTCCAGTGTGGGTTTTGTGGAGCATGCCAGAGTAGACCTCCAAAAAGACAAACAAGGGGTTCTTCCAAACTAGCCAAATCCTTATATGTAACTTGTGTCCCGCGAGGAGAAGCAGTGTCTCTCTTCTGAAATAAATGTCCCTGTCGCCTGCAAGAGTTTTGCATCAGTGCAGTTCAGCGTCTTCAGCATCTGAGCTGGCTGCCCAGGCTGGCAGCCCCGGAGCCCCTCGGCCGGGCTCAGCCTCCTCTCGGGTGTCGGGTTAAGAGCAGAGTCCCCTGTGGTGCCAGCTAGCCCAGTCGGGCTGTCTCCTCTTGCGTTTCTTTGGCCTCTCTTTCCTTAGGAACTCACAAACAGGTCCTTCCCACTTTGGTGTTTAAGACGTGGTTCAGCAGATGCATACAGGCACAGAGCCTGTATGGGCATGGTTGTTGCACCCTAACTTTGGGAGAGAGCTAATAGCACCCACAGTTATCCCATCGTCTTGTCTTCTTTCTTCTAGATTATTTAAGGGGGGTAAAAAATTATTCAGTATGAGTATTCAGTAAATTTTCGCTGGCTCATTTTGGCCCCAGTGATGATAAAACATATGGTATGTATATAATACATGCACATGACACCAAATGGTTTTAAATGTGGGCCACCCACAGAACCAGTCTGTTTAGTAAAGGTGGGTGTGTATTTGTCTGTCTGTGATATCTAAGGAGCTTCTTGCAGGGTAGTGTCTACATACCCGTAGCTCAAACAAAATTGTATTGCAAACCAGGGAGATACTTTAATTTTTCTCCAAGGGCAAGGAATTACATAATGCAGCTAAGTAATTATATTTCTGTAACGTGCAGAAGGCAAGGAAAGAGCAACAGTGTGGTTAGAGCATCACTGATCCTGAGGCAGGAGCCAAGGACTCCAGGACTGCTCTCTGGAGATGTGCCCAGGGCAACTTTTCCACTGCCATGGGCTTGAGGAGGCCCTTGGATGTCCAGGCTGATGGATGGCCAGATGTGCCGGCTGCTGTATCACTGCTTGCTTCTGTTTAACCACAGAAACGGGTGTATGTTAATGTTATTGGCCCAGCTGGTTATGTACATTCTTGGACCTTTGATTTCAGTTCTGACCACAGATCCCAGTCACAAATGGAGTCTCATGGTGTTGGTGCTTGATGAGCATGCAGACAGCCACTACCGCAAATAGCTGTCCTTGCCGTGGACCACAGCTAAATTATGCTGCTGTCAGATCTAGGTCACCAGTGTGTTGAAATGCAATGCTGTTTCTCAGTCTCAGTCTTTCCTTTCTTCTCTACAAGAACCTAGAAGCTATAAACTTGTACTAACTACAGGCGTCATCACTTCAAAGTTGATGTGCTTTTCAAGAATCTTTTTTTTCCTATTTTTTTTCCTGGAGGAAAGGCAGGGTATGATACAAAGAGTGTGTATACATGTGTGTGCCGGTATGCATAGGATTTTTCATACAGGCAAAATGGCAACAACAAACACCCATGATTTACAGCACTTACATTTCTACAAAAGCCTTGGGCCAACACAGCAGGTTTTGCATGCAGTTGTACAAGGCAAGAATATAACTGAGGCCCATTTTCTATTTTCTCTTTGGCTTCACAGCTTCCCTCTTATCTGCCCTTTCCTATCTTCGCAAGTTTAATGTTAGGCAAGCTTTCCATGATCCTGCCACTGAGGAATGTGATACTATGTCTTCTCTACCCAAAGTGCTGAAGGCTATTAGGTACCAACGTGTCGCTGATAGACAGTTCATCAGGCATTTATATCTGCTTTCTGGTTTTACATGTAGCACTAACTGTAAAGAGGAGCTCGCCAGCATGCAAAGCGCCAGTCCTGTTGGGAAAGGATAAAACATCTTGGTCTTACAGCTCGTGGACACTGTGTATATGAGTGACTGCGGCAGCTCCTGCTGGTGATGCATGTGGGAATAGGGAGGAAAGTGCCCTGCAGACTGGGGCACTGAGTCACTGAACCTTAAGCATTTTTAATAGCTTTCATGAACGTAATAGAGGTGCACCTGCATCCCCTCAGAGGTGCTGGGAGAGTGTTCATAACACGAGGTCCACTTTTGGAAATTGATCCACTTGGCACTAATTGGTCCCCCCACATCCGTATCACTGGAACTTCCACTGGAAGACCAGGGGGCATCGTGTTCATGTTCCTTGAGACAGAGTCTGGCCACTGCACTGTTTCACGGAGCGACCAAGTGATGCTGGGCAGGTCGCAAATCCTCGGTAGCCAGACATACCTGCAGTGGCCATAAGAGCCATAAGTAAGGCCATAGGAGCTATGGATTTCTTCTATGGATTTCTTCTTTTGAGCCATCTGCAAAATGTTAGCACTTGATTCATTCATGTGGAAAATGTCTGATATGGGAAAGGAAAAGTATTATAATAACCTTTTCTTTATGGAGCTACTTGGAAGATCTGCAGCTCCAGGAAGGGATTCTTGTATTCCCCCTTCAGCAAAGAATGGTGTAACAGGAGCAGCGGAGAGGATGTGTTTCACATCATCTGCTCTGCTATAGGCAACAGGGAAGTTAACATTTTCAAGGACCTGCAGAAACGTGGGTCTTGACTGATAATAGTAAGAATTAATATTTAATTAAACTTGGACATTGTATTAATCATGTGTATGTATTACATTTTATATTAATCCATCACACTGTCATACCGGTACATAATAGAAATTCTTTATAAGCACAGGAAAACAGCTTTAGCTTGAAAGGAAGCAGAAATGTAGAATAAGAAAATGTCTTTATTTCAGCTTTTGACTAAAATTATTGATAATCTTAGAGATATAATTACTTTTCTCTCCGTGAATAAATAGCTGCTTAAATGCCCAAACCATCACATACATCAAATCACCAGCTACTGCAAAAAATCGGTGTCACTTCAATAACTTCTGTTAGCATACAGAGATTTCTATTATCTGACTCTTGGGGCCATCGAATGGAAATCCTGCTGAGCTGTGGAAAAGTGGACGGTGTGCCTCTCTGTCTCCCTCGCCATCAGCAAAATTGTCACCCACACTCCAGTTGTGGAACCTTGTTACCAATAACAGTGTAGGGCAGGAGGAACCCAGCTCAACTTTCTGAACACAAGGGANAAAAAAAAAAAAAAAAAAAAATCTTTTGACATGTAAGTGGAGGAAAATTGCTGCTGAATCACTGGGAGGGAAGAAATATGAGAGCTTAAGATGTCATTTTTACAGGCATAATTTTTACTCTAATGGCCTTTAGTAGCATGTATAAGTCAGTGTAATGCTGTCAGCTGCAGCAGAGATAGAAGTACAGAAATGTAGTAACTCAGACTGCTTGGAAGAATTGTTTTCCTGCTGTAGTTAATTAGCAATGTATCATGGTTTTCCTTTTCTGTTTGCTTATTCCGCTTGTGAAACGGTAGCTGGTGTCTTGGCTGTTCTTTCCCATTTATTTATTGAATTTCTTCTTCTGCCTTTTCTGCAAATAAATGTAGTCTCTTGTGACTTGCCGTAACTTGCCATCAGGCATGTTACAGGAACCCTTTGATGTCCAGCACTGGGTAGCACTTTCCAGTAGGTGCCTCTCAGATAGTAAACGATTAAATATGCCAGACATATCTCCCTTGTGTTTAGAGTCAGAAGAGCAGTTGCACGTAAAGCTAAGAGAAGCACCGTCTGTCCTAATAAGCAGTCAAAAACATTACCGAAAATACCTGTTTGAATTCAAAGGTCAGTTTATTACCTGGGTGAAGGAAATCTGGAGAGCAGGGGGAAATCCAAAAGCAATAAGCTCTAGCAACAAAGGACAAGGTTATACAAACATGTTGTGGCTGTCATGAGGAGGGTAGTTATCCTAGGAACAAAGGAAATATTTATTCTATCTTCTGAAATAATTAAATATTGAAATCTGACCATGATGGTCCTCATTGTCTGATAGACGCAGAAAAATGTAGGTTGGAAAGGACCTCTGGAGGTCTCTAATCCAGCCCTCCTCTCAAAACAGGGCCAAACTCAAATTTAAATCTATCTTCCTTTAATTAGGTCACTCAGGGCCTTACCCAGTTGAGGTTTGCATATATTCGAGGCTGGATACCCTCTCTTGTTCAACTCGTGATCCAATGAAGGCAAGCTCCAAAACTAAGTAAATCCTATTCCTGTAAATAATTCAGTTTATCCTTCTCCCTCGTGGGAGAGATGTGAGGACCATGTTAGTGGGGACAGGAACCAGACCCACTAACTGCCATGGCTGTTAGCATGAGCTCCACGAGAGGAACATTTCACCCAATGCTCTAAAAAGAACAGTTACTGTCAAATATACCATTTCTTTGAAAGTGAAACTTTTCAGAGGAATGGGCTGATATTCATGCACACATGAAACCAGAAGAGAATGTAAAATGATCAAATTGAAATAGTTGAATGCTTGTTTCAACATTTTTCCCCTGTGACATTTTGAATCTTGTTTCAAAGAGACTTCTAAAAAATGTTTTCTTTTGACACTTTGATATTATTTCAACCCTTTGTGTGGAATATATAATCTGATTTTACCAAAATAAAGCAATTCAGTTGACTCCACATGACTTTTTTTAAAAAAGTCTTTAAAAAATTTGGAAATTCCTAGATTTTTGTGCCTGTTTAGCACAAAAGTTTTGGTTCCCACTCAAATCTTGATGAAATAAATTGCGCACCTCAAGGACATCTCTCTAATACATACACATAAACTGTGTAGGGATGCGTTCACATATGTCTTATTTTAATGTGCTGCTGGCACTTAGAAATTCTCACAGGCATCTCCTCAGGTTAGTGGTCCAGCTTTAGTGTGTGTTTGCTAATTTAATGTCTCTCATGATTCTGCTGACCTCATAAAATCAACTGTTATAGGCATTCAGCAGGGAGGCTCTCTCTACATACATATTATACCTTGATGTTGAGGCTTGACTCAAAAAAACCTCTGACAGAGATTATTCATTCCCTTTATAAATAGTTATTGAAACTGTGGCCACTTCTTCAATGCAGTGCTCATATCCTATGGCGCACCATATTGCATAATTTCTGTGCTTGCCAAATCTGGAAACTACATCTACCAGATAATCATTATTCATTCACTAAGAAAGTGTATTCATCAGGCACATAGCTTAATGATATATTCAGTTTAGAAGACCTGAGAATTTATGGGCACTTCTTGTGTCTCTGGACCCCAGTTCCCTGTCACAGCTATGGGGAGATCAGTACTGGCCTGTTTCTACAAAGTGTGCTGACATCCAAAAATCTAGAGATCAAAAATACTTCATTGGAAACCTGAGACAGACTGTCAGGTCAGGACCACCGAAAATCTGCAATAGGATGATATGGTTGCTGATCTGCTATGCTTATGGGCATATATTAGTTTCAGAGCAATGAGGTTTCCAGTTTTAGGTTTGATATACCTTCCTGATCTAGAAATCTGCTAGCAGGTGGGTAGCACAGGGACCAAACTAACAGAAGAGTTATTTGTTATCTCTTTGAGAAGACATTTTTAGTTTATAGCTAGTTGTTATTTTAAAAGCAGGGACCTGTTGTACTATGAATATGTTGGATGGATCAGGAGGAGAAAGGAGAGCACAGGGCATGTCCTCCTGACAGTGAAGAGACCAGAAGCCCCATGCAGACATTTTCCCTGTCCTTGCGGCAGAAGGTTAAAGCCCAGACAGGCAAAAGGCGGATTCCTGGGAGGTGGAAAGGGAGCTTGGTTACAGAAAAACACACTTCATTTTACTGTCATTTTCACAGCTTTGAAACATTTTGTTAATTTGCAATAACAGCTTTTGCAGTCTTGTCAAAATAAATGTCCATTGCAGTTAGGAAACCCCCAACAGTTACTCAGTTATGGCTACATGGAAGGAAGGTGTACTCATTCACCGTGGTAAGGAGGGTGCAGACAGCTTTGTGACTAAGTGCAGAGCGAGAGGAGGGCTAAATATGAAGTCACTCCCTTGCTCTGCAACCTCAGACAAGCCACAGCATTAATCTGTGCCTCATTTTCCCTAGCTGGAAAACAGAAAATACTGGCTTTCACCTGCAAGGCACTATGAAACCTTATTTACTCATGCTGTGAAAACATCCTGAGCTCCTTGTGCGATGGACAGTCAATGGAAATAGGCTATAAACTCTTTTTTTTCTCTATTTTGGAAGGCAGGAGAAACAAGCTGGAGAAAATGCTTAACAGTTTTATTTTTAGAGGACTTGGAAGTTTCCTTTGATGACGGTTGTTCTCTTGCTTTTCTCCTTGCAGGTACTATGCTATCTGCTGCCAGCCTCTGGTTTACAGGAACAAGATGACTCCATTGCGCATTGCTGTAATGCTTGGAGGGTGCTGGGTAATCCCAACATTTATTTCTTTCCTTCCTATCATGCAAGGCTGGAATAGCATTGGCATCATTGATCTGGTGAGTAGCTAAGGAGGTAGACCAACCTGGTATTAAATATATTCGGTGCTGTATATTCTTTAAAAAAGCAATATTCAGAGAAAAGAAGGCAAGAGAGGTTGAAGGAGAAACTTCTTGTTACCAGTGCAGAGGGGTTGCTGAATTTCTGGAGGATGTCTTTAAGGGAGTTTGAAATGACTCTGTCCTGGGAGGACTGTCACAAAGACAGTGGGGGCTCTGGGAGAGGATTTTACCCACATCTACTAATCAGTTCAATGAGTAGTACTTTGAAAACATGTCAAGCCCCAGCTGGCTCCTGCCAGGCACCTCAGGAGTCCTCGGTTCCCCTTAGCCCTGCAGCTCTCAGGGAAGTGCTGGCCACTGCTGGCTCAGTCCGAGGATCCCTCCTTGCCGTGTTAGCAATGTGTGGAGAGCCAGGAAACCCAGACTTCCCCAGAAGGGATGGTGCTTTGGGCCAGTCCCATCGATATTCCCTGTCTTGGTGTAAGCCTTGAAATGGTGGAGGAAGTGAAATTCCCCTGTGCAAGTCATTTCAACGGGAGTCAATTTTCCCCACCGCAGTCTGGCTTCACTTGCAGGGTCCTTCAAAATCTGTTCTCCTTCCAATGTAGAGATGCAGGAATTAAAAATGGCAAACTGTGAAAACACCTTATTTAGAATAGCTTGTTTAAAGAGATGTGGCATCTTCTATGCCAAGTCTGTCAAGGAGCTATGAATACTTTTTGGCTTGTGGAGAATAGCAGGTGCAAGCTGCCAAGCCTCTAGACAAGGTGATGAAGCCAAAATTGCTTCCAGACAAGCACCTTTAGGACATGCAGCTGGTAGAAAAGGGAGGTGCATTTTGTTTATTTAACAAACCATGTCAGCTATCTGGTTTCTTCCACTGATTTCTTGCCCCCACCTTTTCAGAAAAGGCACAACACCCAGCTGTCTGTACCAGCTTTTCTAAACACCAGTGCAAGCCCTGCCCTTCCTTGTAACTTGCTGGTGTTCACCATGCAGATCTCAGTAGCTGCATGCTGAGAGGTAGTGCAGGGTTCAAACACCACCTAGTGAAAATGCTTCATAGTTTACTTTAGAGGTAAACTTCCTTACATGCCCAATTAAATAATTTTGGTATTATAGTTTTAAATAGTAGACGGCGTTATTCACCTGTTGGAATAAACACCAGAAATTATGGGCCTGATGGACCTGCAGTGACAGCAAGAATAGCCTCAGAGAAATCCTGTCTGTCCCAGTTATGCCCCCTGCTCCCCAAACTCACATGCAAGACGCCTTTCTTCCTCTGCTCCCTCTGTTTCCATCACAAGTCATTGACCAGATCTCAGCCTACAGACTCAACCTGCAGACTTCTCCTGCCTGGGCTGCTGCCCACAGCCCATGTGCCTGGGAAGCTCAGTGTCACCCTCAGCCTGGAGCTGCCCCCAGATGCTGCAGCCCAGTCCCTTCCCTGTCCATCTGGTCCTTCTCTAATACCCCTGTGGGGCTCGGCTGGGTGAAACTTGTGCATCCTTGCTGTAAAACCATGCCCTGATGAACAGAACAGTGAGCACTGAAAAAACGCATGGCACAAAGTGAAGTTATTTTCCTTCACTGTGTCTGAACTTGGGAGCTAGGCTGATTTTTCACTGGCCAGGTTGAGGCATGCTCTAGGAAGCCAGAGCTGCAACGCGGGCTGATCCTGCAGACCTGGGGACCAGCAGGGCCTGAGAGCCCATGGTGTGAGCACAGACAGGAGAGGCAGCAGTGGGTAAGGCAGGTACTGTGGGTGGGAGAGGGGAGGGAGGAGAAAGAATTGGAAAGCAATGGTGAGGTGTCCTGGCAAACAGACTGCTGGTATCGGAGAAGCAGTGCTGAACTTCTTTCCTTCTTTGTCCTTGTCCTTCCTCCCCTTGCCCCAGATTCAGCAAAGGCAGTTCAACAAGGCTTCCAACTCCACTTACTGCATATTCATGGTCAACAAGCCATACGCCATTACCTGCTCCGTGGTGGCCTTCTATTTTCCCTTCCTCCTGATGGTGCTGGCCTACTACCGCATCTATGTCACGGCCAGGGAGCATGCCCACCAGATCCGGGTGCTGCAGCGTGCGGGGGCCCCCACCGATGGCCGGCAGCACCACCCGGACCAGCACAGCACCCACCGCATGAAAACTGAGACCAAAGCTGCCAAGACCCTGTGCATCATCATGGGGTGCTTCTGCCTGTGCTGGGCTCCCTTCTTTATCACAAACATAGTGGACCCTTTCATAAACTACACGGTGCCGGGAAAGCTGTGGACGGCTTTCCTGTGGCTAGGCTACATCAATTCAGGGTTGAACCCTTTCCTCTACGCCTTCCTGAACAAGTCTTTCAGACGTGCCTTCCTCATCATCCTGTGCTGTGGTGATGAGCGATACCGAAGGCCTTCCATCCTGGGGCAAACGGTCCCCTGTTCCACCACCACAATAAATGGATCCACTCATGTACTAAGGTGAGTGTTTCTTGGATGCTGCAAAATGCCTGGAGTCACTAGAAAGACTACTTCTCCAGTTTTTGTAAAGGATTGGTTTCACTTTGCATTTGAAATACCTGATGCATTAACTGTTTAAAAAGGGAGGAGGCAAGAGAAGTGTCCAGAAATTCTAAGGATGCTCAAAAAAAAAGGGTTTGTAGGTAACAGATAAGTGTTGGCATGCACAGTTTCTCCAAAGGTGTGTTCAGGAAAGAGTTGGGAGAGCGCAAAAGTCATGTATGCATTTTGGCAAGCCCTGTTGTTTGGTTTGAGGGGAACAACTTGACCCCACGGGGAGCACTTTGAGGGAGGCTGCCTACTCCGTCTTCTCTAGCAAAGAGATCATGACCCCCATTGCCCCTTCTCAGCTTCTGCCTTTGTAGCCCCACCAGGCACTGCTGCGTCTGCTGAACTAATGAAAGGCAAAGGGTGAACTTCCCCAAATGCCTTGACCCTGCTGGGGCACTTCAGTGGCTCTCTGGGAGGAAAGATACTTGCGGTTGTGTTTTAGCAGCTCAGAAAATGCTGGGGTGTCTGCCTTTTACTATAACCCAGTCAAAGCCTGCCCCTGCACAAGGTCAGCAGCACCCAGCACTGCAGGAGCCCTGGGAGCTGAGCGTGCCTCACACAGGCTACAGGACATAGTCCTGCTGGTTGGCCGTTTGGGGTCCCAGTGAATTTGAACCCCACACCTCACACACCCCACCCATCACTGAGTACCACAATGTGTTCACTGCAAGAGAGAGTGTGTGGGCTGTGCACTGTGGGGCTACAGAGGTGTTCGGAGGGCTCTGTAATATGATGCACCCTCTGTGGTCTTCTTCTCACCAAGCAGAGAGGTAGGAGGCAAAGCACAGGAGGAAGGCAGGGAAGAACAATTATCTCCCATAATATCAGAACAAACTGCAATCTCTGAAAAAAGCCCATAGGTGTTTCTATGCAACTGTCTAGAGGAGATCTGGTTCTTTTGGTAGATGGATTCATGGCTCTTCACTTGGCTCACACATATTTGTGTTCAGAGCTGAACTCATCTGGAGACTAAATCAGATACCGAGCACTTCCCAGCTGAGTCTGATCAGCTAGTTTGCCCCAAGCTACCTTCTGCAATGGTCTCTGAAGTTTTGGAAAGAGTCCTGAGCCATATAATGGATGGGAGATGGGGCAGGGCTTGTCACAACCTTGAGACAGACCTCTCAAGCTTTTTAAGTCATGAAGGACATTACGATGTATTTATCTTCTGCTGATTAAAACCTGTTCAGGGGCTATGGTCCCAGAGCCCTCTGTCTGTGATGGATGCGTGCCACGCTCAGCCTGTATTTCTATCAGAGTAGTGCTCCCAGGCATAAGCCAGATGCTCCTCTGCTGCAGTTAGGAGGATTGAGAGATCAGCCCTTATTGGACCCATCGTGCCATCCTGCAGCAAGCAAGGTGGTACCTCTGGCCGGGGAGCTGTGGGGGCGAATGCTGGAAATGCATCCCTGTGTGGGGAGAAGGGGAGGAGGGCTCGCTCCCATCCCTGGTTAACCGGGACGGCTCTGTGCTCTCACCATGCGGCCAGTCTGGTGGCCTGAACACAAAGAGAGAGTGACATCTATTTTGGCTAGTAAGCACAGCAACAAGATGCCTTTTGTTAAGTATACAAGGCAGAGAGAAGATAGGAAGCCTTTCTTAGGTGTGGGTTTGAGATGTGGAGGGCAGGGAGCACATCAGCCCAGAAGGTGAATTCCTTCAGTCTGCGCTGATGTTTGACCTCTAAGTGTTGCAGATGGCAATGCCGGTGCCTCCTCATGTCTCCAAGATGTCTCGCTGCTTTTGCACTAAGTTATCTTGCTGTGAGACCTCATCATCCTGCCTGTGCCCTGTGGGACAGGCAGGCTCAGGGCAGCACTGCCCTGGGGATACTGGGGCTGAGCTGCTGGGGGTTTCCTTCATTCTGTGCTGAGTGTCCGTGAGCTGATAAACTCCTCATTTTGAGACTCTTTTTAAACATATCGAAGTCCCTGTGATGGCCAAAGCAAAAGTGAAGAGTCACCTCTGCTTCAAAGCTAGAGGTGGCCATGGTCTTGGCCACCCCAGCCAACTGGGGAGGCTCTGGTGGGCTGCAGTAAATGGTGGATCCCACCATGGCGCTGACATCAGGCCTTCCTCGTTTCCAGGTTCTCCCTCCCACTTGTGCCACTCTACTCCCCCATACAAGTTATCCATGGAAATGTATAACAATCCTGTCAGTCTAAATGTGACAACTATTGCAAAAGACCCCAAAAGAACCAAACCTGCACAGGGCATTTTGTCCACTTCTAGCTTTTATGAGTACTTTTATGGGTAAGAGCACATTGCCTCTCTTCAACGTGCTACAAGCACAGGTCAGATTATCTCCTGCCTTTCACTATCACTCCAGCTCTGCAGAAGGCACTTGCTTCCTGCTGCCACATCCCCTTCTCCCTCTGCGTGCCAGAGGGCTGTGGCTCTGCGCATCAGCACTTCCGAGAGTGATTGTTTTCCTCAGCTTTGTAACTGATGAGAAAAGCGACTTCTTTCCCTGGTGCAGATTATGCACTAGTGATGGTAGAGGTGTGGGGATTAAAGGAAAACTGACCAACTGTAGTCTTTGGACGGTTAACCTCACTTGAGGAATTTGTATTTCTTCAGTGCTTCTCTCTTAAATGCAAAAAAGGTTGGACTCAGCATGAGTGGAAGAGAAATTCAGTGAGGCAGATTCTCTGAAGGTATAACGTACATTTGCTTTACTAGCATGGAAATACAAGGGTTTTGTGCCCAGCAGCTGAAATATTGAAAGCTTCCTATATGGGTTGGCTTCATACCAACCCAAATGAGAAGCTGTGGGGCTGGACCTGGCTCACACGTTTCTTTTCCAACCTCAAAGTTGTTTCTTCCTTACCAAGAACTTCTGCAAATGGGGAAGTTGTGCAAGTGGATTTTACAGCTGCTTTTTGTATCCTGCCAGGGAGATCAGTGAAGAGAAGGATAGATCTTGTGCTGAAGCTAGGGTAGAGTTCCTCCCCCAAAACCCACAGAGATTTGCAATTACGTATTAAGCTGACATGAGTCACTGAGCCTCAAAGGGAGTCAGGAGTGGTTGACAGTAGGTCTGGAATTTCTATCATCTCCTCTCCACTTCCAATCTTGAGATCTGAACTCTCCTTCAGCTCTACCTGTCCAAACCATTCTGTCCTTGCTCACAATCATCTCACCAGTGTGTTTGCAAGTGCAAGAATGTGTTTGTCACTGTTAAAATTCAGGCTCATACTCTTGGATGCATCTGACCTGTGAGAGTGCCTTCTAGGGACGGAAGGTATTTCTTCTTTTTTTCTTCCGATAACTTTAGTGTTAAAATGTTCTGACATTCCCATTTTGGGATTTTTCACATTTATATTAGGAATGGGAAAAAAAGAAGAAGAAGGAGCAGAGTGCAATAAAACACGGCAGTGAGAAGAGACAGATGCCCTCACCACACACAGACTGAGACCACTTGGGAGATAGTTGTCATTCCTTCTTTTTTTTTAATTTATTTTTCATGTGAACTGTGAAGACTGTGGTGCTCTGGGTGACCCAGGTAGGGAGAGACTTTTTACGAAACCACAATGGCTATGGGGCAAGGGAGCAGACTGCACAGTGGCTTGACCATGATGTGAGGGTGACCACAGCTTGCTTAATCCCCTGGCAACCACCCCACTTTATCTCTGAATTATGAACCAGAAGATGGGGAAAGGATTTCCTGTCACCTGTTTTGTTCTTGAACTCTCCATCAGCTGGTGTGACAGACACCCATTCCTTGGGTGGGGTAAGATGTGGTGCAAAATGTGTTTTGAAGATGTCATGAACAGCCAGGAGATAGGGTTTGGTTAGAGCTGGATCTATGTGTATGATGGGAAAGAGTATTAGCATTAAATATTCAGCTTTGAAAGACAATTTTGATTTGCCTGTTTTCCAAGTTTGCTTTCTGCAAGTGTAGGAATTGCCAGAATCGCTTTTTTTACCCCTGGATATTCACCTATTTCAATTCTGATGTGTACTATCAACTGCAAAATTCACGCAGGACACATGCAAATGGTGAATTGAAATCTGCAGGTGTGGCTACAAT
Organism: Pandion haliaetus; assembly: GCA_013401275.1. Taxonomy (NCBI): domain Eukaryota; kingdom Metazoa; phylum Chordata; class Aves; order Accipitriformes; family Pandionidae; genus Pandion; species Pandion haliaetus. The sequence goes on along the minus strand of VYZV01034440.1, from coordinate 40,084 downwards.
CCAAAATTCATGCCCTATTCATTTTTCAATGGCTGAGATTGCAACTCACATGTCATATACAAAGGTTTGTTTCTCTGGCTGCAGCACAAATTATGTAATTCATTATAAATATTTGCAATTCTTAGTTCTAATAACCTATGGTTTGGAATATCATTCATTGAAAGGACTTGGGGATCATTCTGAATAATGAGTGGAAAGGAGAATTTACAATGAGCACTCAACTAACGTATGGTAAAAATTAGTACAATAATTAACTGCAATAGATACAGGTTTCCGGATGGCTGTAGCATGTGTTCAGGAGTTCTGTGAACCACGAGACTGAAAGCAAAATGCCATAATCATCTGAAAAATGCTGTCTTCCCCTTTAAACATATTGCTTGCATATCTTTTGTCATGCATAGATATTTATTCAACACAAACCAGCAAACTCATGCCTTCATGAATCATTAAACTCTCATACTGCACAAGTGGATGGGAACCCAGATCAGCATTGCTTGAACTCTTGGATAAAACAAGTTCTGAAATTTTGCCACAGCAAAGAAGATGACTTTGGGTAAAATGTGTCTGAGCAATGATCAGAGTAGACAAACACTGGAATGTTTGGGTCAAGGAGGTCACCTTGGTGTATTCTCTATTTCCTCTCAGAAGTACACTGTTCAGCACACTACGGTATATTAATCTCTTCAGAGAAAGCTATAGTGAGTGGTTTATTTACTAATTTTCCATTGTCGAGAGGTCTTCTCAGACAGGGCTGATGCCAATTTTATTTCTCCAAAGTAAAACACATCCTTATTTTCCTTTTAGAAGAGCCAAAAGAAACAAAGTGAAAAAAAAGCACACACCTTGAGGGTTGGAAACTCATTGTCTTCATAAATACAAAATTAAATAAGTAACCCAATCAGCCCACACTCATGTCAGCATTCTGAAGGTGCACAAAATGCTGGGAGAAGTGTGCAGTAAATCATTGCGTGCAGCTAGTACTCAACACCAGAGCATTGCTGTGGAGTCTTACTGGTCCCTATAGGGAACATGAGTAATTGTGCCAGTATATGTCCTGAACTGCACTGAGCCCCAGTGCTTCCCTGCTGCTGTTGGAACAGGCCACACAGCGACTCGGGGCTCCAGTTTTCAGTAGTTTAGCAACTCTACGGCTTACAGATCTGTTGGAATAAAAATAAATCCACCCTGGTTGTAGGGAAGAGGTCAGAGCTGCTGTGGAGTGAAGGAAGAAATGATGCGTGCCTATCAGCGATGCTTCCCCAGTGGCACTGTACAGGGGTGGTCCTGCCCCATGGCTCAGTCCCCTACGCAGCCCTCCCGCGGAGCTGCCCCAGCTCAGAGCTGAAAGCCCCTCCTGGCACATGCATACTGCGAAATGTCTGCTGTAACTTGAGGGGAGACCCGTCACAGCTCTGGCGGTGTCTGCACAGTGAGGGGAGTTCCACAGATGCCCTGTGCACCCACTGCCCCTGCTCCATGCAGCCAGACCCTCCTGTTGCAGGGGTCTGACACTGGGGGATTGGCAGGAGGGTTGGGGCTTGAGGGCGAATTTGCACCTGGGTTTAGCTTTGTATTGCCGCTTCCAGCCCGTAAAGGCAAAGGTAGGAGCTCTGCCTTTGTCCTTGCCTTTTCCTGGCCAGGAGCAGAGGAGCCTTTGGGCTAGAGGCCACTACGTACAGGTGGGATGGGTGGGCTGATGGCATTGCGTTACTTTATGCAGCTTTAAAACAGTGAATAAGTTAAACAGACTTTCCCCCTCTGTTAAGAGGTAGCTTTTCACAAAAACAAGCAGCCATCCTGAAACCCTCCTGGCTTTGCAAGGCTGCCAGCTCAGAGCTCCATCTCCCCTTGCTCCTGGGGTGTCCCCGACACCCTGACATGGAGGGCCCCCGCCACCTGAGCAGCAGCCTGGGTGCTGCCTGCAGGAACTACACATCAGGATGCCCAGATGCCCACTGCTGTGGAAGCAAAGCAATTTGCGTATTTTTTCAAATATAATTTTGAATGACCATGCCTTCTCGACAGCTTTAATTTCACAAGGTCGTTAACTCCATCAGTGCTCTGTCACATCCTCACGTGTCAAATCCTGGCTGGACAGGTGTCCCTGTGCCACCACACACCGTCCCCTTCTCCTGCAGAGTCGCCTTCAGGGGAATGGGCACATTTGGTGGCTGTGGCATTACAAATCCTCCAGCCGTTTCCAAGCTCCTGGGCTCAGAAATGGCTTCACAAGATAGGTTAAAGAGTGCTCTGGTTTCCCTGCGCACCCGGGCAGTGAGTATATGTTGAATCAGGCAGCAGGTTCGGTGCCCAGTGTGGGTCATTTCATTTGCGTTCATAGCGCGTAGATGGAGCCGATCCCACTGGCGATGGTGGGATTTCGTGGGCTGCAGCTGTGACGACTCAGAAAACACAGAGGTTAGTCACTCAGAGCTGCTTCCTGACGGAGCTGGCAGGTCTCTCTCAAGGATCTGGGTTTACAAGTGAAATATCTCCTCCTGTTCCTCTTATCTCTTATCCTCCCTTAGGCACTAAGACAGCCGCAGAGACCGCAGAGCTTCCTGAGGCAGAATAACACACTGGCTGCCAGGGGTCGGAAAGCCCCAGCGGCTCCGCAGCAGCAGCAGCAGCAGCAGCCCTGGGCTGGCATCAGCAGTGGGCCTTTCCCACCCCAGCCCAGCCGACGGCCTGGCCAGCACAGCCTCCCTGTCCTCTGCTCGCCTGCCTCTTCTGCAGCTCTGCCGAGGTAGAGCCGTCCCTTGGCGTTTGGCAAGCCGAAAGCTCTCCCAGCGTGGGTGCTTCGTCGGCGAAGGTGCATTTAGCCTCAGACTGGGGGGGGACGCGTGCCTTCATTTATCACATTTTTCCTGCGGGACAGAGCGGTGGTCGCTGGCACCGGCAGAGGTGTTTTGGAGGAAGGAGGGACCGCGGCAGTGAGCATGGGCCAGACAGGTGGGGCACAGCCAGGACAGTATCTCAGCCCTCCCTGCTGAAGTCCCTAAAAACTATTTCAGGAGCAGTAGAGAGGAATCTGACCCAGGTCTGCTGCTGCTACATGATGCTAAATATTTGTCTCCCCTCTGTTTTCCCTCTTTCTCTCTCACACGTGCACACATTCGCGGACACGACTAAGTATGTAAACCGGGGGGGGGCAGTTGCTTCTGGAAAGCAGATGTTTACAGGCTATGTTAGTTATCAGGGAGGTGTTTCACCCTGATGAGTTTGGGATGTTGGAAAGAGGATGGGGCACGAAGGCTGCAGAGAGAGAACCTGGAATTCAGCTCCAGGCTGCAGCAGCAACCAACCAACCTGGGCAAGGAAGGGCTTCAGTGCTGCTTTAAAAAAAAAAAAAAACCCAAACCAAAAACAATGTAAGAAAATGAGAAATTTCAGTACATGCACAACTTCACTTGGACAAACTCGCAAAAGGCTCTGATCTGCAGCTGTCCCAGAGGTGTTCAAACTCAGGGTCTCAGGACTGCTCTCAGCTTCAAAGCCAGCTATTTGCGTTACTCATTCACTCTGCTAGGCTGCCTGGAGGCCTCACCGAATTAGTTAAAAGGGTAAAATCCAATATTTATTGGGTCTCCCAGAGTTTCTGAAAGGTTTTCTTTTTTGCTTTTGCTCTTAAGACTAAATAGGCAAGCGGCAGGTAGGCACCTGGGTGCACAAAACTCACAAACAGACCTAGCAAGGGAACAAAAAAACCCCATCAATTACAAGCATGCTATTTTAGTTTTGTTTGACCAAATTTCAAATTGATGTGGAAGTGAAGCTTCACTGTGACTCAGTTTTTAAACACAAAGGATACAGGTCTTTCTTTGATTTAAAATTGGGGGGGGGGGGGTGTATGTATTTTAGCGTTAACTACAACATGAATACCCTCCTAAAAGTTTGGTTTGTTTTTTTTTTTTTCCCTTTGCACAAACTGAACAGATTTTTCTGTAGGTGTTCTGTGATTTTTTTTTTCTTCTTATCACTAAAGTATCAGTTGGAAAATAATTCCAGTGGCAGAATACTACTGCCCGAAGCTATACAGTTGTTTAGAGCAAAATCAGACCATTAGGGTTAAAATTTCTGACTAGTGGAAGCTGCTTGGGAATTTTAATGATCCTGCAAGATGGATCAGAGCTTTGACATATGTTATCATCATCTTTGCTACAAAGTCATTGGCCCCAAGACGGATCATTCAGACGTGGTCTGCTCTTTCCTTCATTGCCTCATTGCTCGCTGTTTCACACTGGATTTCCATAGGTCATTTTGGAGGCACAATGTAAACAGTGTATATTTTGCTGTGTTTGTGAGACTTGGAGCAAGTACAGGCTACTAAGCTTTAGGATGTGAGTTGTAATTTCTCCAGCAGTCTCCTTATTAATGGGACCAATAGGCAAGAACTTCACCCCTTTGTGAATGTGCTGATAAAGCACATTCCCACTAAGCTCTTTTTAGGAAGTTTCTGAGCAAAAGATTGAGAAACACAACAAATGATGATGACATCCCCCTGACATGTCAATCCCCTGCAAATTTTGCTTTTCTTCTCTTTTTGACAGGAGTTTAGCAGAAACTCCCTGTTGAGAGACACAAATAATTTTTGTTTTCAGAGAAGTTTCTGAAATACTGCTAGGGTGCAGCTAATACCTTTGCATATATTTGGGCTGGGATTTTGATTCTTGTCCCTGGTGGCAAGGATTTATTTTTGCTTCATCTTGGCAAATAGATGCAAACACCATGCTCCTGTGATTAAATTACTCTGTTTAGCAGGCCTGTGGGCAGTCACCCTCAGCTGACTGTACCTTGCAGGTGCATTATCGCATTGCTCTGCATTGGCTGGAGGACCTGAAGGAACGTCCTCTTCTGCATCTGGGAGGGCTCTCTCCTTAGGGACCCTCCAGTGCTTAGCAAGGGGCACAAGCGAAGCTAATGAAATTTTTCATTTAACAGACATAAACCTTGATGGACTTGACTTTAATTGCAGTAGTGTCATTTTTCATCAGGTGCAGGTGCCTGGATAAGCAATGCTGACATCCTTGGTGCTGTCAGGCAGCCCTTTTCACCGGTGTCGTACGCTTTCCCCATTGCACGCACACAGCATTAGGCATGGCCAAAACCATGCCCCATGCAGCATGAGCACTGCTGGAAGGGTATCAAGCGGGTGGCTCCATTCATCAGTCTGGAAGCTGCTCATTCCACCTGGTACAGAGCCATGCCAAGGAGAGAAACCTCATGAGACCTCTCCATGCCAAGGCATGAAATATTATATCAACGAAAACATTTTAAAATGGTGACTTCAGAGGTGACAAAGAGCATTCCCTTCATTTTGGCACAGCCCCAGGATCTGAGCCCTTTGGGCAGTGCAACCAGAGATGGCTCAAGATGTGTTTTCCACTCCAGTAATTTCAGTTCAAGTATCGATTCCTCGTGCCGGCAGAAGCGGCACCGCACAGCTCTGTACCACAGCCTGAGCACCGCTGGCTTGTTTCATCTAGCAAAATGGAGGCTGAGACAGGATCTGATTGCTGTCTGTAAATACATCAGAGGGGTGAAGACTGGGAAGGGAGAAGAGTTATTTAAACTAAGGAATAATGCTGTCTCAAGAACAAATGGATATAAAGTGGCCAGGAATAAATTTAAGCATGAAATTAGACGAAACTTTCCAGCCATCATGGCAGTGATGGTTTGAAACAACCTCTTACTAAGCCTAGTGGGGGAAAATGTCCAATTTTTAACAAGCTGAAGCTTGATGAATTTACAAAAATTATCTCATTATATGGTATAACTGTGATAGCAGGAAACTGCCTCAGGGCCCCACAAAACCCCAATTTTGCCTTGATTCTGACCCTCATGGAAACCAGAAGCAGAGCTGAACTGTTTCAGGTCTTGTTGATACCTGACCACCCTGCCTATGTAAAGTGCAGCTTTCTCCCCCACCCTGCTGATTTTTGCATCCATCAGGGAACATCGAGAGAAACAGAAATTGTCTCAATTTCCCAAAAGACCTCACTGGCTGGGTTCCTGTGCTTCCTACCTCACTGTTCCCCTCTGGGCAGTGGCTGCAGTGCAGTATTAGCTGCTGGCTGACAAGTGAGCTTTTCAAGATTGTAACCCTGTGCATCAGCAGCTTTGTATCCTGAGGTTGCCTCTGTCTCATTCCCAGGATCCAGGTTTGGCACAAAATTGCACCCACAGATAAATAGGAAGGAGGGACATGGTCCTTAAGTGATAGTGTTTGATCCAGAATATGATATAAAAAAATCTGAAAAGACAGAGTAATGTTTGTACCACTGGTAAACATGAGATTATGGAAAGTAGCTCTCAATTCTCCAAACTAATTTTATTTTATGAGGTTGCAATTTGCAAAGTGTGTGACACGTTTGACTTGGTACCTACATCAGCACAGCCTGTATTAACTAAATCACCCCTATAGTTTGTAAATTATAATAAAATTACCGTCTTCTAGTGGATGTATTTCTAGTCAGGACTCTTAAGGAACAGGTCTTGGCCATAAGCTGTTTACTTTTAATCTCCTCTCTGGAGAAAAACAAATAATTGCTGATAACATATGCAGATAGCACAAGATTAGAGGGCTAACAGTAATAAGAGCGAGCAGCACAGGGCTACTCTGCTCTCTGAATTACTTGATTAACTGAGCAGAAGGAAAATGTTTCCACAGAGTTACAGAAACATGGCCTTTATGGCTGCGCCTCTTGGCATACTGAACACAGACCACAGGCTAATCTAATAAACAGTCAGCGTGAAACACGCTTCAATGCTGAACATCAACTCCCACTTGATACTGACCCTGAAGGGTGAAGGTGCCCATTCCCACAGACACGGAGCCAGTGCTGCCCGCGTACCCAGCGCAGGCAGGCCTGGCAGTGGGGTACTGCGCTCCAGGAGGAGACTGATAAAAAAAGAAGTGTGATTAAAGGTTTCAAAAAGAGGCTGTGACAAAATAGTCTGGCACATGAACTGTTTATCTTGTACTAGAGAAGGCAGAGAGGTCAGTGTCTGCTTGGGTACAGAAGTCTAATGCACAGATGCGTAGCAAGGGGAAGACCTGGAAGTTTAAAGTGCACAAAATTGCTTTGGAAACACAGTGTTCATTTTTAACAGTGAAAATTGTAAGCCATGACAACAGATTATCATATGCAGTTTTCTAGCACTCGAAATTTAAGATTGAAGATTGGCTTTCTTTGTAATAACCTCTCTAATTCAAGAACAGGTATTGGAACACACAGAAAGGGTGAGTTCAGGGAAGACCTGCAGCCTGTTTTGCTCAGGACCTAGTGGGTGATGCCAAGGGTCTGTGCTGGTTGAGTGACCTGGTCTCCAGGACAGGGATGTCCTCGGCCCTTTTGCTTTCAATCCACTACATTGTTGTACTAGCACTGAGGGCACCCAGCCAGGAGCAAATTCACCATTTTGCTGGGTGCCGCACAATTTCAGAGGGGAAAGGCAGCCCGAGCCCCCAGCAGCCGTGCCTAGGACAAGCAAGGGACAGGTGGTGGCAGCTGGAGAGCAGAGGGACACAGCGTGGCACTGAGCTGGCAGGCTGGACCACAGCCTAAGCCCATCAGCTCTCAGCAGTGTGTGGCTAAGTAGCCAGAATTTTATTGCAGCCTGGTGGGGGTGATGAGTACAAGAAGGGAGAAAACAACTTCCACCTCTCCCTGAAGTATTAGCAGAGGCAGCACAAGTGTATTGGTTTGCATTCGGCTCAGCACAAGGGCTCTCAGTGACCTTGAAATAACCTCTGTTACTTCTCTAAATACATTTTTTTTCTGCCTTTGCTCTTATTTCCCAGTTTCTTCTTCAGAGTGGGTATGTGACAGCATGTACACTACATACATCTCATCTCATTCTGCCATTTAAAGCTAGACTGGACAAAGTAGTTAAAAATAGTACAGGGGGACAATCTTGTACCAGGAAAAAGGCTCAGATTGGGGAATTAGAGTATAGCACTTATCAGGTCTTCCCCTTTGCTAATGTTGTTAATCTTAGTCAAGAGATAATTTAGTTTTCACTGAAATTACATTAGCTGCAAACCTGAAAAGGTTTTCTGTAAAAATATAGAGATCATTAGACTCAATAACAACTAAAAAAGGAGTTTCATAATTTCTTGGAGGAGCTTTCTTGTAATTTTTTATGAAGCTTTGCCAATATTTACAATCAAATTTATGTTCCAACTTGCCTGGCATGATTTTATAACTTGGCATCAGTCTTCTCCACAGTAACAGCCTTCTAGTGTAACATTCACAAATACTGTGACTGGAGTTGTGAAGGATCATGAGCACCAGAGGGTGTGCTATAAATATCAGGAGGTATATGATAGCTCAAACAGGAGATACAGGCTGAGTCAGGAAGTGCAGGGTGAGATTATACACTCTGCTATGCAGGATGCAAGAGTAGAGAAGCCCTCGGGTCTGGGAATTTAGATGTTCCACAACAGCAGAAGTTAGCACCATAAAAACAAAGTTGCACACATGGCAAAGGGCTTGGCCATGTGTTGTTCTGTGCAGCATCAACCAACTTACAGACTAAAAGATGGGACATCATCATCTGCACAACTGTCTTGTCCTTCCTCTCCCTCATCTGAAGAAAGATAGACACCCATTTCTGTACCTCCTGCCTTCTACGAATAGGTGGCTGCACAGGGCACCTTGGGGCAGCTGGTGGCGCACAAAGCTCCTCCAGGCAGCTGATGTGCTGCCCACGGAGGCTGAATCCACCCTGGGCAAAAGCATTTGCAATGGCCACGACATAAATCCAGCATGGCAGTGTACATGGGGATGTGTGGAGGACAAAGCAGCTGCAGCCACGGCTGAGCTGGTGGGAAGCTGCAGTAGGAGCGCCTTCCCGTCGCTTCCCTTCCCATCACTGTCTGGCCACTTCCCCATGCTGGTCGCCTGCGCTTACCTTCCACTGATACTCCCATTGCCAAGCCCTGGGCCACTCAGCCTTCTCAGCTCTCCTCCACCAGCTTTCTTCTCACTGTTGAAGTGCAAGGGTTAAAAAGGAAAACCAGGGAGAAAGGGTAGAGAGCCAAGGCCAGTGCTACAGCCCGGCCGATGGCTTCAGCTAGTGAAGAATGCACACGTGCTTGCAGCTGTGCATAAACAGGAGCCGGTGCCAGCAGAGGTTTTGGCCCCTTTTACTTAACAGTGACACAGACATATCTCCAGGCTTTTTCTGTCGTACTGTAACGTCACCCCGAGGGGAAGGGAGCGGGAGCTGCTGAGAGCTGCCGGGCTGTTTGGCATGGCTTTGCCTTTGGGCTCCCACTGCACAAACACCCCTGGGCAGGCAGTGCCACGATCACGGGTACCAGCTGCTTCCCACATCATTTAAAATCCAAACATCAGAAAAAAGAATCCCAAAGGCCAAGAGCTGCAGAAGAGGAAGGGAGACTCCAGCACAGTCTGGAAAATAAAGAGCAGGATTTGCACCACTAATTGAAGGTGGAAAAGCTGGGGGGCGGGGGGGAGCTTATGGCAAGACGTGGTAGTTGGGAGCCTCTCCGAAGCTGTGCTTACTGTCTGAGATACAGCCCCTGCTCTGCCCCTGTCGTGGTTTTGGGAAGGTAAAGCGTGTCTGTGCTTACTGAAGCAACCAGCAGCGTTACCGCACACAGCATACCTCCAGCTTGCATGGGGGTGGGCTTATTTTTTATTGCGGGTGTTTTCTAAAGTTATTGCTGAAGCCTTTCTTTGTATTTGTATATGCAATAGACTTTTTATTGAGGTTAGGTTATCCCCAGGGTAGGAAGTTGAGACACTAATTTCTTTTCTCTCAGCTGTCATCTGTTAAGTCTGAGGTAAGGTTCCTCCTCCCACCCCTTCCCTGCTTTTTCTTTCCTAGGGATCTGTGCTAAATTTAAAAGCCGAACAGTTTTAAGATTTTTTTTTTTTTTTTGACACTTCACAATTCTTCTGCAAAAAGGTTAAAGTCTAGGGAAAAGGCGTGGGGTGACCTTGCCCCCCCCCCCTCCCCCCAGCTCGGCATCACACCAGCTCCCTGGGATGATGAAGTGCTGCCGGCATCACGCTGGGCTGTGCAGGCAGTGTGTGTGTGCATCGTCCTTTCCCTGGTCCTCGCTGACTGCGCACCAGTCCCACCTGCCAGCCAAGCCCTGTGAACTCGCCACCAAAGCAAACCACCTGCCCCAGTACAAACCAGCTCCCACAGGGACTCCTGCCCTCGGGTAAGCTGATGCTGGCATCTGAGCTGCACCTTGTGTCAGAGGAGGCTGGTACCTTCCTTCACCCAAAACCCAGTTGTCTTGCCAATAATGAGGACACTGCTGAAGCCTGGTACACAGCTCAAAAAATGCCTCACCAAGGAAACTGAGAATTTGTGATAAGAGAAAGCTTCTTGTAATTGTACCAAGTGAAATCAAGGTATTTACCTTATTTCCTACAGAGGAAAGAAGGGATTAGGGTTTTAAAATACCACAGTTTCCTTCAATTTTAGTGAGGTAATCTCTTTCAATATGTCTGTATATTGGAAAAAGAGATTAGAGCTAAGATAAACCCCTTTTTTGTTATTTGGCCTAATACAAGATTCAAGATCAGAACTTCTCATCTGCGTCAGTTTGTTTCTGGTAGGGAAGCCAAGGCACTGAAGGGCACCTTGAGCTTGGAAGTGACCAAAATATCAACTAATTTTTGTCTATTTTTAATTGCATGACTTGTGCTTTGGGTAACAAAGGCAACTGATGTTTTCTGGTGGGGCAGGATCCCAGTTAAGACTTTCTTTCTGGTCTGAGATTTACTTTTGCTGTTTGTTGCCCTGGTTTATATCTCCCTAGGGAATGCCTAACCCCTGGTTCAGTACCTCTCCATTTGCAGTATGACCCACATAATTTGGAGGTTTCTGGGAGAGCCCTTTCTGCAGGAAACAGTGGGGATTTTGTACTCTGTGGGCCTTCCAGGGAAGCTGGGCTCATTCCAACAACCCCAGGAGCTGCCTGCCTGCCCATGCCACCCTGTGTCCTGCTCAACCTTTGTACATTTCACCAGCAAAACCTACACAACCAAACCCCTGGCTCAGCCCCATTACTCTCCGCAAAGCCTCTCTTAATCTGTTTATTGTTTATGAAAAATGGAAAGCAATCTGGTTTACAGAAGTTTGCGGTGATCCAGCTGATGGTAGCCCCTCCAGTGCTGTTGGAGGACGGTGCTGGAAGGAAGGGTGCCATTAGGAAAAGCAGAAGAGGGGAAAAGAAGCCACAGGGATGACTAGCCCTGTTGCAGGCCAACATTTCTTCTCTGTGCAATTATTGTTGGGTTTCACTTCACTGTCTCTCTGATTCAAATGGAAACTTTAAGTAACTTACATTAATTGTTGTCTGTTCCAATTAAACCTCTCTGGTCTTTGACATGCATGACTGTTTCTTATTCCTCTCCGCTTTGCACAGCCAGTTTGCATAATGAACACTGTGTCCCCAGCATTTTGCAATCACTGGTCTGGAACACGATTTCCACACAGAGCCCTGGAGAGCTCTGCCTGTGCTCTCCCAAGGGTTTCAGAAACGCCTCCCTCGCTGCAAAGCCTCAGCACCTACTGCCGTTCCCCCATCCACTTCCCTCCTGTCCAGCATCTGCAGCTTTCCTCAAAGTTTCCTTTCCTCTCTCCTGCAAGATAATGCAGAAAAACAGCAAGGGCGTGCATGCCAAAAATAAGAACATCATCTCTCTGGTGGGACTCACTCAGTAAAGATGGGCTAGATTTCCACACATTTACTTTTTCATCCTTCTAGGTCTCCTGACAGTAAAAGCAAGCAGCTCCTGTTCTATACAAAGTGATTTGAATGATAATCTTAATTGTTTTGAAGGCCTTGATGAAAAAGCAGGACATTATCTGTCAGGAAAAGCTCTAATCTGATTTCACTTGAGTCCTTACCAATACTGAGCACCATTATTGGACTGCCTAATTTAATCCCAGCTCTGCTTCCTGAATTAATGAAACAGTGCTAGATATTTATTCAGGTTTATACACCTAAAGCAGAAAGCTTCTGCTGAAAAATGAATTCTCTCTCATGTAATGATATTTAGCTGAGCTTCTCAACAGCAATGTGTCCTGTGTTGGGAATAAGGACAGGCTGAATAGCTGGTGCTGGGAATGGTGTGATGAGATGGACAAAGGTGTGTGTAATTATCTGCCTTCCAGCTGTAATTAGGAGTCCGTGGCCTATTGCACCTGGAACTGGTGCCCATTGCCCAGAGAGGAGCACTGCTGGCCGTAGCACTGCGCTCCCTGCAGCTGGACTGCCTGACATCCCCTCCTGTCACATGGCAAAGCCCAGACCTATTGGAAACATATCACTTAAATAATTGAATGCAACTTAAACAATTAAATTTAGGTAAATACATACATCCCTCATAATACATGCCAACAAACTGAATCTGATTCCAAGACCTTTGGGACTCTCTCCATTCATTCCAGAGGGCCAAAATAGGGTTTTAAACTAATTTTGGTACCCGAATAAATTCTATTATGGATAGCAATTTACTGTCCACTTACTTCCCTTCTGTTTCAACCGCATAGCTCCCAACCAAGATCTTTACACAGCTATGCTGAATGTGTTGGGCTGTTCCCCTCCTCTCCAGAGATTAATATGTCTTATCAGTCAAAGTAGTTTTAGACAATGCATATCAGCATTTGCAAAGAGCTCCACGTGCCTTAGGGCTAGAAATGCTATATAAATCTAAGCAATTATTGTTATATTCTATTATTCATTGTGGCAGAAAACATCTCAAACTCAGGGATAATAGTTTAAGTGCATTTTAATTTTAGGCTAACATTTTTTCTTTTTCATTTTTCAATAACCCTCTTCCTTTCTGATTGCTGTAGGAGAATTTATTTAAACATTATATGCACCACCTTTCTCTGTAAACTCACACTGTGGAAAAGTTTCCCATTGCTGTAGTTAAAATTGCATCTAAGGCTTTTGGTGTGTCTATGGGAGAGAAGAGCCCTGTTTTTCTCAAGACATCTTGGCCAGCTCTTTAGTATCTCCAGGAAGGTGTCAAGGACTTTCAGTACATCTGCTGTGATTTGATTGCCTTTTACCATTTTGCCACTTTTTGGATCCTTAACTGTTGCAGTACTTCTGATTGCAGGGAGGCTGCTAACACCAGCCTGCCTGGTTCACATGCTTCATCAAATTCAGGTACCTGCTAAGCCTGCTGTGAGCCTGTCTCCAGTGCTCATCCACCTGTGATTTCAGTTCTTAGTCAGCTGTAAGCATTTTTCCATCTTAAACAGCACATTTCAGACTGTAAATTGGCCATTTTGAGTTTTTTTATTTTATTTATTTGACATAGCAAAGATTATATTTGCTAACATCTGCTGCTCAGTATGCATTTGCAACTTGAATTGATGACCTGACCTGTGCATTGATACAGATGTGGTTTTGTTTTGGTTTTGCCAACAGTAAAGATGCAACATTTCTTTATGTATGCCTTTGGGAGTACATAATGTCTTGCAAATACTACATCAGCCATTACAAACAGCTGAGTAAGGCTATATCTGCATTAGCTGATGATTTCCAGTCCTTACTTCTGCATTACTCTTTCTGTTCTTTGGCTATCACAGGCTACTTCAGCATTACTATCATCCATCACAGAAGACAGCTTTTTTAAAATTCAGGTAGCCACATTTAGGAGGCAGTTTTGGAACTCACCTTTGTTCTTGTTGCTATGTTGTCCTTTATGGTTGCATCTTTATCAATGAGATGTATACCTGGCATATGATGCTTTCATTGATCACAGCCTTATCAATGGGGGATTTTTCTGAATTGTCCCTTTGACCCTATGTCTTCATTTAATCCTGATTAAACAACATGATTTCTCTTGCTTAAAGAGCTCACTGAACCACACGTGTTGCCTTTCTCTTACTGATGACAAAGTGTCATCCTCTCCTTTGAGATGTACAAGCTCCTTAATATCTAAGTCTTTTTCTTACATTGCAGGGATAAACCTGGATGTATTTCCTTATTACTGATGTCAAACCACCTGAAATCCTGTAGTCTGAAGACTGGTTTCTCTATGAGACTTCATATTTTGCAGGTGTTGTGTTCAGAAGGGTAGTCATATCTTAACACACAAGATTAGTAACTCCTGGCTGGGGGAACCTGACTGACACATGTCAGAGTCCCAAGTCTATTTTCAAATATCCAGAGACAAAGCAGATTCCTAACCCTCTGTAAGGAACGCTTCCATGATTTCTAATAGCTTTCACTGTTAGGTGTTTTTTAAGTTCTGTTCTTCTTTAAAAATAAGTCTTTCTTTAATTTCTCCTGTTACATCCAGTTAATTCATTTACTAAAAATTCCTCTCTCTTGATGTTCGTATCCATGGCATCTTATACCAAAAGTCTACCAAAGTAGTTAGTACAAAGCAAGTTAACCACCCTCTATTTTAGAAATTCATATTTGAATTTAACCTATGAACATTACTTAAAATTCAAAACCTATGAACTTCCCAAGAGGTCACTGAAGCATAGAAAATGCTACTAGCACTCTCCACATCCAGTGTAATTGCACTGTGAGATGCCAGAAGAAGGAAAGACTGTCTGTAATCTCTGTGCAGCTAGAATGAACTTTTCTAGTAAAGTCTGCCATTTTGCAGGAATTTAACTTCTTATGGACTAGAGGCAACAAGTGAGCGGGAACAGCATAATAGATCCAGGTGTGAAGGGTATTTGAAATATTATGAGGTGCTGATCTACATTAAAATCTCAGAACTTTCCTGAGCCATGCTTGCAGGTTGTAACTGGCAGGAGTCTTCTGCAAGGCTCCAGACCACCAGCAAAGAAGTTTGAGGGTGGACTGATTTGTTTGGATTAGAAGAAATATTATCTTCTGGAAGCTTAAGAGATCTCTGCTGGTACCCCTGATGTAAATGGTAACCGATAGATCCACAGTGGGACTCAGGCATCACTCTCTGTGAACAAATGTGCATTTTTTTTTCTGAAAGACCTTTCTGAGGGAGTGATAACATGTAAGCAACTGGTCATAAAGAGGAGCGCTACTTCCTCCACAGAGGTCATATACTTGGATCAAAGTAAGCTTCAGCATTTTCTATGTAAAATGTTTATAAATTAACTCTCAAGCACAGAGGCATTCTGACCCTGGAGGAGAAATGTCATAGGCACCGTCAGATGCAGAGCTGGCTGAAATTGCCTCAATCTCATACTTTCACTGCAGAAAAATGTGGGGATTTTTGAGAGGACAGCTCCAACAGTTTTCTCTTCTTCCTGTGAAATGAATGTTTATCCTATTAATAGAGTGAGGAGTTAACTAGCAGATAGACTCACTGATAATTTTCCTCATTTTCTTTCATCAGGGGAGGAAGACATGTTAGCTCTAGCAGAAGCTCAGTTTAGCTTTGTGTACTTCCCCATATAGCAGAGTCAGGGACTCCTACCATGGAGTCTTCAGCTGGACTTTCTTTAAGTTTAATTCCAGAAAACACAGACACATTGCAGGCACAGGTTTTGCAATTAGTTTTGCACAACAGAGCAATCCTTAGGATACAACTGAGCTGTATTACTTTTCCTTGCTTGAAAAATACTGTGCTGGAAAGGAGGAATATTGCTGTGGTCCATCCTGCATTCTTCCTTTCTCTGATGCTGCTTTCCCTCACAGAAGTCAAAATAATGATCTCGCTTTGTTAAACTTTTCTTGGCAGTGACTGAGCCAGTAGTTTCAAAGACAATCATGTCCCTCAAGGAAGCGTGTTGATCCTGTCT
This sequence comes from Pandion haliaetus, assembly GCA_013401275.1. Classification (NCBI taxonomy): domain Eukaryota; kingdom Metazoa; phylum Chordata; class Aves; order Accipitriformes; family Pandionidae; genus Pandion; species Pandion haliaetus. Next base: position 24,331 of record VYZV01034440.1, on the reverse strand, counting down.
GACACCTGTTAAGTGTCACTGTCACTAACAGTCTTTGAAGAGATGTTCTTGCAGAAGGGATTTTAATTAGGCTGTTGTTTTGCATTATTCCATAGCCCATCAAACACAGTGCAGCACTTCAGTAACTAAAGAGGCAAGTGGTACTAAAGAGCATTTAGCTTTATCTATAAAGTGCTATTTATTACCTGGGAAGAATGTCAGGTATAAGCTAGCATTTGTTAGATGTTGTTGCAGCAGCCTCTTTTAAATAATGACATTGAATGCACCAGTGCAGTGGGAATGCACTCTGAGACTCATGCAGGCAGTTGAATCACCTGCAAATGCTGCTACCTCTACTGTGAATCCAAGTGCAGCTGGATGTGTTTGCTTTCAAGATCATTAACCTTGTTCTAGTTCGGAAAGATGCTCTTCCAGGTCAGTTGTTGATCTTTTTGAAGCTAATAAGAGGTTCTGTTAGTGAGTTCGTTCAATTCCAGGAGGATTCGGTATTGGAAAGGACCACTGACCCATTGGTCACTAACCAAGTATTAGCTTGCCTATACCTGAAAACAGGCAGGTACTCGCATGGCCCATAGCATGAGCCACGCATTGGCATGGCATTTGCAAGGGCATCAGCCTGCGTTTTGCACTCTCCTGGAAGAAGGCAGGCCAAAACAACTTGGAAAACACCGCTGTAAAGAATAACCCTTTCTGGACTGCTTTCCAAATCATCCAACACAAATATGTGAATGTTAGGCTGAATTTAGCTTATTTTCATGTACGTCCATGTGTATGAGGGGAAAAATGAAAAGCTAGTTCTCATCCCCTTACATCCCATCATATTTTTTCTCCATTTCTGTGCTTTGCCTTGGCCTTATGACACACATCATATAATGTGACATCCTCAAAGGAGCATTATGCTGCTCTGAAATCCTTACCTCTCAAAATGAAGTATAGAAACTCCTTTAGCCTCAAAGCCTCCAAAAGTCTGGGTCCTGGCAGAGCTTTTTCCACCAGTGAAGTGAAGCCACCTCTGGAAAGACCTGTTAACAACTGTTTAAGTGCAAATCACAGTAATAGGTGTGGGTAGGGTTTTTTTAAGAAGTGAAGGAAACATGATATAGATTTGTCGCTTTGGAAGGATGCAGCTTTGGAAGGATGCAGTGTTGCCACATGAAAGTGAGTGTAGCCAAACAGGCAAGCTGGAGTACTAGTACCAAAGAAAAGAAAAATCAATAAGCTGGTCGTATCTTATGTTAATGTTATGTATGAATAATTTTATCATTGATTGATCTGTAATCTGCCTGGTAGTGCTCAGAAACGGTAACAGTTTACATTAATGTATTAAAGGCACATATAATTTATTCAGTGAGATTCATGCCCTATGGTGCTTTTTTGACAAGTTTCTATAGCGCTGTAGTTAGTATTTACTAGCAGTGAAAGCACTTTATAACACTTTGATACAATATTTGAGACAAGAACTGCACAAAGCAACTACTTCATAGGCAAGAAGGCAATTACAAATGACACTTCAAGAAGTGTTACCAAGAGATCTTCAAAGAGCTCAGTTTCTTACCATCGACAACACAGCACCCGGCAATGGCACAGTGCTGTCAGCGCAGAAGACAGGAACATTTGCTTAGCTCCACCCCAGCAGGAATGTCACATCCACTTCCCCAGCAAGGAGATGCACCTTCTGTGGCACCTCGGCATCCCTGGAGCTCCCTCCTTAGGCACAGCCCCCATGCAGCTTCTGTGATCATATGGGAGCGAGGAAAACAGGATGCGAGAGCGGAGTCCATAAAAAAATAGCTCAATGAACTTAGGGAAATGATGCACTTTGGTTACACACCACTTCTTTATCTGTTTTTGAAAGAATCTCTATTCTTAGTAAATTTTAAAACAAGCCCATAAAATTCCTTAAAAATAAGCTATAGGCTAAATTAATTTCCTTAAAAAGCTCTTTCCCCTATGCACAGGTTCACATGGGTTTGCCTTGCAAGATTTGGCTGTAAAATTGTGTATTCTTACCTTGGGCTTCTTATTAATCAGCTTAATTAAGGGTTGAGCAGTAGATGCTGCCATGCTCCTCTGGAGCTGTCCTGCCTCGCCTGCATATCTTGTTTGAAGTCAGGCGGCACACACACAGAGTTTTACAATCAAGTATTTCAGAGCACCCCAGACTAAACAAAAAAGCTTTGATTTTCAGCAGTGCTTCTCCCTTTGGCTTCCAGTACAGACCTGGGTGCTGAGTGTTTTGGAAGCAATTAGATCCTCAGTGATCTGCAAAATCCATACGTGCCTTTAAGTAAAAAATACATATATTGGGAAACAGCAGAGAGGCAGCTGGACAGAGACTGATCTTTGGAACATTGTTCAGAAATGTCAGAACATACGTTAAGGGACAACTAAATTATACTCTCATGACATAAGGAAAATTGTCTAATTCAGATGAATTTTTAGATACCTGAAATTTGGTTTCTTCACTAATCCAAATTCTCAGCTGTTGTTGCCACAGTTTTTGTCAAACTATGACACAGATAACATAAGCTTAGAGACATCCCTTGTGGTTAAATTAGCCTTACAAAGCTTTTGTGCCCAAGCAGGATAATTTTCAGCTATTAATTATGTTGTCACTGCCACTGATGCTACTTACACGACTACTGTAGCCTCTTAAGCCAATTCAGTGGCTTTTAGGCAAGGAAAAACAGGCAGCTCAAGCAATACCCAAGTGTCTGGGTGTCAGAAACATGTCTCTTCTGTAGAGACAGGCAGAGGTCTGAGATAACCACGAGCCTGCAGTTACCTGGGGTGGGTAGTCCCACCACCCTGTTGGGGCACCTAAACTGGGACATCCCTCTTACCCCAGAGAAATCAGTGAAGACAAGCTCCTCCAGAAGGCAATTCAGGATAGCAAAATGCCCGAAGCTGGGCTCTGAGGGTACTCCACCTCTGCAATCAAGTGTATCACACAGGTGTATTGAAAAGCCTTCCCTCCAACCCCCATTTTAAATCAGCAGAAGGAGAATAAAACACTGATCTAAACATCATGCAACTCCCAGTATGATGCTCTCAAAATACTTCATAGGCAGATGCAGGAGTATAAGGGTATTGCTGGGCTGAAAGGAAAAGGCTCTTATTAAACTAGAGATGTCAATAAAAAGCAAGGAGATGCAGAAAATAAGCCAGGTCTGTTAACTGTTTGTGCAAATCTTTTCCTTCTTCTCACAGTTGGCCCTAATGTGTAATTCTTTTCTTCGTCATTCAGTGGAGCTGCTAAGTCACTTGTGTTTGCACTAACTTCCATGTCCACAGATTGTGAAACCTTCTTCAAACCTGCAAAGTGCATCATATTTCCTGACTTGTTCTGTCCTTTTCTGTTTGGCAAATAGTTTCTACTGCACACTCCTCTTTCCATATATGCTGCTTTGTTTATCATTGTATTTTTATTTTTGAAAATTGTTGCAGAATAAGGTCTAGATCTGCTACACCTCAAAGAAATAAGGGCTACAGCTGATGCTCACATTTTTTAATAAGTATGTGATAAAAAAACCCCAACACTTTCTCATCTCATGACTTTCAGCTCAGGTTCTTGGAAGTGTACCTATAATGACCTGAATATATGGGTGGAGATATCCCCCCAAGGCTGGAAAGGCAAACATAAATAGTCTTCATTCCACTACAGCTAGATTTCAGCTACCTGCTTCTCTTAATTCCCTAAAACTCCCTTTTTTGGGCAGGTGTTGGAGGATCAGAGTCCCCTTTTCTGATCCCCACAAGCTGGCTGTAAGTGGGGGTTTATCATCAGGGAAAGGGATGGATCTGCAAAGGATGAGGCTTGTGTGTAACCAAGGACGAGCAAATCTGGCAGCTCAGCACATCTGTGGGCCAGGAGAGCAAAAGGTTCTCTCCTGTCCACAAATGAAGAAATAAAAGCAAGTGACCTCTTTATTTGACATGGTGTAGTCACAGGCTATGCTGTAGTCTGTTCTGATGTGCACAGATCAGGAATGTGAAAAAAATCAGGGTGAACAGAGCACAAAGTAACTGAAATATTTGAAAGCCTGCCTTACAGTGAAAAATTCATGGATGATCTCATTTGGTGCCTGAAGGAGAAGTTGGTCTTTAATCAAAGCTTCCAGAAGACAATCAAAGACAAACTTTAGTATAAAAGGCAGTGAAAAGAGGATCCTGTGACTGAAACCTGAAACTAGAACATTTGTACTGAAAATAAGGCACAAATTTCTAATAGTGAGGGTAGGTATTCAATAGAGAAAATTATCAACTGCAGCATGGCTTTTCTTTTACTAATATCTTAAGAAATTAAAGATTTCCCCTCCAGGGATACAACTGCTTGAAACATTTAGCAAGGTCCTGTGCTATACACAGGCAATAGGGTGTTTTTCATCCCTAGGGCAGCCCAGGTGAAGAGAACAGCGACATCAAAATCTACAACAGGGACCAAGGCCTGCTTATAAATCTCCAGGCACCTTGCCAATGGGGAAAAAACCAAGCAAATCCATCAAATCCAAGGAAATCTCCATTTATGAAAAGGTCTAAGAAGCTCTCAACTTGTCTGCATCAGAACTGCTGCTGTTTATATAGGGAATTTTTCTTCTCCATTTGCACTGTATCAGGCTCTTGTTGGCTGGTCAGGATTAAAATGCAAGACTAGGAACAGGAGTTACAACTGTTAAGTGCATTGAGAGGCACTGGTAATTCTCTGTGACACTTCTGAGTCTTGGTGATAGACCTGTAGTATCTTGTTCACAGCCAACAGCAGTGTATTTTTAAAGTTAGTACCAGGTGCTGGCTAGCAGCCAGGTATAGTTATAACTTTACAAAAAATTAAATAGTAACTGCCATATTCCTGCACTGCAGTCTGACAAAAGCAAGGAGCTCAACTATTGCTCCCCCATCTGTACTTAAAAAAGCAGACCGACATTTCCAGCATACTAGAGCTGTCAAAAGGCTCAAGGATCACCAGCCAGGAATCTATGGTAGGACTACATTGCCTCCATAAATCAAATTTCTCAGCACTGAACATGTAAGTTATCATGGGTAGAAGTTACGTGACCTATTTACTACTTCCTAGACTTTTGTTTAAGAGATATGGGTGGCTTCCTCAAAAGAGGATCCTCAATCAAACCAAGTGGGTTGGTGGTACTCATGAAATTAGCAGGAAGAAGACAATATGTAACTACCAAATCCCCTCCTAGAGCAATACTGAAGAGCTTCTGGAAAACATGCTCAGCAGAGTGTTCCTGCCAAAAAAAACCCCCAACCTATCAGTGAGATAGGAAAAGGATATTCTTGAAAAGCTGAAGGATTCCCAAAATGGTTTATGAAAAAAAGGACCCCACCTGATGGCTCATACAGTTCTAACCCAGTTACCACCACTACTGTAAAAGTCAGGTTTCCCCTTTAGTGGGAGGTTTGGAGATGTAGCTCTAACTTTGACACTATTGGAATATAACTTCTTGGTGTTTAATGTCAGGCTAGCTGGAAAGCACTTTCCTATTAACTATCTCTATGTTTTTTCCTTTCTCCCCTTACTACCTCACTGTGTCTGTCTTTCCTCCTTTTTGCACTAAAAGTGGCTGTTCCTCTGTCTCCAAGCTCCTCCTGCTCTTCTGCAGTAGACCAGCTCCTGTCTAACCATGAACGTGCTCTGTAAGTCCTTTCTTTTATTACTGCAGCTCTGTGCGTGTCTGTTCAGTATTTATTGTAACACAATTTAAAGCCTCATTTGATGTATAGCTTAAGATTTGTGGGGTAGAGGCAGAAACCCCAGCTGAATGGGGATGTTTCAGCCCAGGGCATTGAGGGTGGTCTGCAGGATGCTGCAGACAGCACGCAGCAGGAACGCCGCCTTTGTGTGACGGTTGTTCTCACTAGAAGGACTGTGTTACAGTAGTGCAGGGTCTCACCAGTAGGTACCATGCAAAGGAGTAGAACAAGATACAGAAAACAGTAACAAGCTGGGATTAATTTCACATTAGAGCTGTACAACACCATGTATCACAGATTGTGCTCGGGACAGAAGAACTCTCTGCGGCCCTTGGCTGGACCAAGCCTGATCCATGCATAAAGCATACAGGATTTTTAATAATTCCTGGTGTTTAGGAACCTAGCTATAAGAGGTTCTCATAGGGATATGGAAGACTCCATTAACTCCAGTACCTGTCTTAAGTCAGTTAAACCTTCTGACAGCTCTGAGGCTTTCTCTTTGCTCAAGAGAAGGTGTGTAGGGTTCCAGCTGGGTTCCTGCCACAGTGGGACAAGCATCATGGGAATGCTCCAGGGGCCAGGCACTTCCAGACACGCAGCTCTAATTAGCTTAACATTAAAAAGGGAATAAGTATAAAATTGGCTTCCTGCCCAAGATGTTTTTGGAAAGAGGGTAGGGAAAAGGAGCAGAGCTCATTTCGGGACCAAGAAAATACTGGTGGTCACAGTTACAATCTCCCTACCTTGAAACTGGGATGACAAGTCACAAGAACTGATACTTGACCAGCCTTTTGCATCTTCCATCAGGAGACATACAGAATGCATCTGGCCCTTCAGTGTCACACACCCACAACTGCTCCAGCATCTCAATGTTACCAATCCTTCTGCCTGCTCTCCAGACCATGCCCTCTGTATCCAGCTGATGAAGCCACAGACCCTGGGGAGATTGCACCTCCCAGTACCCACAAAACCTCCAATTATCCAGCAGATTTGTGGCAGGCAGGGGGTTTCTCCCCTTTTTCCTTTTGATGCTTTTGCTTACTCCTCATTAGGACACTCAGACATTGAAGAGACGCAGCAGATTTCAACAGTTGCTTTAAGACGGCAGAGTTCAAAGTGGAGAACACAGTTTCTGTTTCTGCCATCTGTAACTTTCCGTAGCCAGGTTCCCTGGATAGGATGCAGCATATGTAGAGTCAGAGCTGTGATCAGGCCACAATCTGCTCCCTGTATTGGCACTCAACCTGCTTTTGAAGTTTTGCACTGCAGAACTCCCAACCACTGATGGAGAACTGGCACCATCCCTTCAAAGGCTGTAAGAAAGAAAGGACATTCCTCAGCAGCAAGGGGTTGCCAAAATGCCTTTTTGAAAGCCGCCAGTGGAAGCTGCATAAGCTGCTAATTTAAAGTAGACTAACACAAAATACAGACCTCAGGCACAGAGAGAACAGCCCTGGCTGAACAGGAAGGGAATGCTGAGCACTACTCAGAGAACACATTACTAGAAGAGAAGAAAAGCCTAATTTCCACCATCCCCCTGTTCCTGGCCATCACTGAATCTTGAAGGATTAGGAGGAGACTCTGGGGTATTCCAGAGCTGGTTGGACTATCCCCTGGATACACTTGCAGGAACAAAAGCACCCATGGAGCAGAGCTCCTCAAAAATCTTCTTGCCCCTTTCAGCATGCAGGGCAGGGAGAGCAGTCTCCCAGCAATGACTGTCAGCATCACCCCACACCATTTCATCCACAACGGACTCAGTTCCTGAGCCTCAGAGGCTATGAGAAGCAGCTCTGGTTTTCAGCAATATTCAGGTCCTCCCACAGCCTCACAGCCACTTACAGCTAGACAGGCAGAGAGGAGAGGGAGCACCGAGTCTCACTTAGAAAAGACAAAGGGAAGCACTTGGAAGACCCCAGGTACAAAGCCCTAACTCCCAACCCACAAAGATTTCCTCAGCTGAAATAACTGTCAGTGAGAACAGGATTAGCACGGCTGTCACTCCCTCTCATAGCTATCTTTTGTAGTATCTTTCCCTCAGCTTTTCAATACTCCCCAGGATAACAGAGCACTAATACAGCTCCTTTAATCACCACACCCACTCCAGCACCCAGAACTGTTGCTCTCCCACCCTTGCTCTTTTATTTCCTCCTCCCTACAAAGGCACTTGGTGCTAATGAGGCTCATTAGGCTTCCTGCTGCACTACCCATCTCCCTGCTCTGCAGGGACAGCTGTCTCTGGTAACCCTCTCCTGGCCAGACTCTGTACACAGGCACCCTGCAGCCACATTTCAGCTATGAAAAAGACTCTGTTCTACAGCATTGAAGGGTGCCGTAAACAGGCAGTATCTTAGTTCAGTGAGAGCTCCACTGCCTGCTCAGGAGGGTGAGCTCTCTCACTGAGGATTATAATTTTGCAATTTACTCCCTTACCTAAAGCCACTGCCTGGGACCAGCTGACTGTCATCTTCAACTCATTTTTGCATGCCTGTTAATAAGCATGCACAGAGTGCAAGTGCAGTCTCACCATGTCATGTCACCTTCTGAAAGGCCCCTGGGCTCCTTCATGGAGGGGACACAAGCTGTGCTGGCCCACAAGGCAATGAGAGTGAGGGGAGGTGAAAGAAGCACCTCAGTCTGCTGGTCAGACTCCTTTGAGATTTTTTTTGGAATGAGGTGCAGAGGGCAGGTCGTCCTGGTTCTTCTCAGTTGCTGATGTGCTACGTGATGCTGCCGTATTTAAGCAGTCAGTGGCTTAGGAGATGGCACTCACCTCATCTTCCTTTCCCTAAGCAGAGGCATTAGCCACAGAATTTAAAAAGTCATCCTGCACTGCATGATGGAAAAATTCCAACAGAAAACACGAGCAGGAATCAGTACTCCAAAGCAGTTACTAGTCTGGAGGTGGTGGGTCATTGTATAATGGGAGAGAAACAAGTCTGACTCTCAGTGGGAAAAAAGAGACCTGAAGGCTGAACCCCAAATCCTTTTCTGCTCACCAAGCTGCTGTCACCAATGCCAGCCTGCCTGAGCCGATGGGATGGGGCTGGAAAGCTGAGACTCCCTCAGACCTAGGTTAGGAGGCTCCTGCAGTTTTTGCATGAGGCAGGTTCATAGCTCTTCTGGGTTCTTCACATTTAGGGATCTAAGAGACTTTACTGGGTGCTCATAATTAGATGGGGGTTGAGCAGAGAGTTCAAAGGTCTACATTTCAGATGTAGGTGCCTAACATGTCTGTTACTCCTTCAGTTCTTTGTGTCAGGTGTTTGTGAAATGTCCTCATCTGAGTTTTTGTGTCTGCTTTCCTCCCTCTGGCAATTTCTCCACTGTCATTTCCCATCATAAGGCCATATGCTCTTATCCCTGCACAAACATCGCTCGGCATGTCCATCACTTAATTGTAATCTGTCTTGGCTGCAGTTCTTCCAAAAAGCTCAACTGAAGAGAGCAAGCAAAAGGTGATCTACAGTCTCCAGCTCGGTGTGCTGCAACCTCTGTTTTACAGTGAAATAATTAACTCTGCCTGGAACAATCCAAGCTAACTGAGGTGCTGCCAAATCCTGTGACCCACTGACACTTGAACATAACACCTCTCCACTTGCTCTGCTGGTCACAGAGAGGAAAATCATGATTTTCCACAGTATAGTCAATTGTATCTATGCTAAATAGTTAGAAAACCCTACCAGTCTGGTCTGGTAGAATTTTAACTTTCCTGGTCAAAGTGAAGAATACCTCCCTAGAGGTCAAGACAACAGTGAAAGTAGCTCAGTTTCGGAAATCAACAAGGAGCAAGGACAAAAAAAGCAAAATGCTGCTGGCACAAGCCAGTTCATGCTTGTTTAAATCAGCACAGTCCATTGCCTCTTAGACTGCTCTACCTAACTAGCAGCAATCGGGGATGTGACCCCATGGCTTGGCAGGCGCCTTCACAGGATGGATTCCTGCTATCCTGGTTGTGAGATGTGCAGAGCTGTATTTCACAATTTGACATTGATAAGACCAGTCCTTATTTATCACTGTCTTTAAAGTCACCACTACATTGATTAGGGTCTGCAAAAAAAATCCATGCAGGCTGCCAAGGCAGTCTCTGAACCACATGATTCATTTGGAAGTTGATTTAGCTGTTCCAAAACATGGAATTGTGATGAAATGAGAAGCCCTGGCAGGCTGCAATGATAGACTTATTTAGGAGCAGTACTTTGGTTGGGGCTGCCTCCCTGTTTAATGTGGATTGCTCCATTTCTTTTGTTAAGGAGATGGGTGACTGTGGCTGGGACAGAGTTAATTTTCTTCACAGTAGCTGGTATGGGGCTATGTTTTGGCTTTATACTGGAAACAGTGTTGATAACACAGAGATGTTTTCCTTACTGCTGAGCAGTGCTTACACAGACCCAAGGCCTTTTCTGCTTCTCACCCCACTCCACCAGCGAGAAAGCTCTGGGGGGGTACAAGAAGTTGGGAGGGGACACAGCTGGGACAGCTGGCCCCGACTGACCCAAGGGATATTCCAGACCATATGACATCGTGCTCAGCAATAAAAAGCTGGGGAAGGAGAAGAAAGCGTGGGACGTTTGGAGTTACGGCATTTGTCTTCCCAAGTAACTGTTACGTGTGATGGAGCCCGGCTTTCCTGGAGATGGCTGAACACCTGCCCGCCGATGGGAAGTGGTGAATGAATTTCTTGTTTTGTTTTGCTTGTGTGCACAGCCTTTGCTTTACCTATTAAACTGTCTTTATCTCAGCTCCTGAGTTTCTCACTTTTACTCCTCCGATTATCTCCCCCATCCCATCCAAGGGGAGTGATTGAGTGGCTGTGTGGGGCTTAGTTGCCAGCTGGGGTTAAACCACGACAGTCTTCCTTGGTGTCACTGGTGAAAGACAATGGGAGGTTCACTTTGTGAATTAGAGCAGAGAGCTGGGGCATCGGGGCAGAATGGACTACAATATTTTGGTACAAGTAACTGCTGTTAAAAAAACCTTGCTAGCTCCTTTGGCCAGGAAGCTACACTCTATAGGGTCCCCAAATGGAACTCCACAGGGTTGGTCAAAGGGAGAAGTTTTCCAGCAGATTCATTAAGCCATTGCTGAACTTAGACAATTACCTACAGAGCCAGAGCAACATAAACACACTCCTACATTCCTGATCCCTTAAACAATTCTTTACAAAGTTTTGACAGCATACATTTCCTGAAATACCAAAGAAAGCAGATCCCAAAAAACTGTAGTCAAAAAGGAGGAATGACTGTGCTGCTGAACAATGATTTCATAAAACAATACAGCACCTTGCTTAAATGTATTCCTTTCATGGGTCAAGTAAATTCAGAGTATTGCCAAGTTTTTAAAATCAAATTGCCACGTAGAAAATCTGTGCTCAAACCTATGCAGATGTTTTCTCTGAGATAGTGTTTTCCTTTAGAGCCCTTTGTATTATAATTTGAATAGAAAATTAAGTTGTTTATATTTCTATAAGATAAATGGACTCCCTAAATGCTATTTTAGCCTTTGCATTAACCTTGCTCTAAAAAGCTGAGTTACTTGTGATGCCATCCTGAATTGTTAAAGCTGAAGGTAAAAAATGTATATGGTAGGATGCTCTGTGTAGGGAAGGATACAGAGCTTAGGGAGGGCAAGCAGCTACTGCTAATGGAACACAAGAAGCAGTGGGGTCCTCCAGTCAATCCCCAAGGCCAATGCACTGTGCTGGAGCTGTCGTGTCCAGCCCAGCTGGCCTGAAAGCCAAAGTCAATACCCAGAAAGCTGTCTCAACCAGTAGGCATCTTTGCTTTCCTTCTCATGGCCATGGCACAGGCAGCTCTGCCAGAGTGTGGCAGTAGTCTTCTGGCCAACCCCATGAGCCAGTGTCACCCCCACAGGTTATATCAGCTCTGGGCCAATTTAGCATGGGCTAGAGACAGAACTGGGATGATAAAACTGCTTCTTGTTCTTCTGCTTCTCTTTTTGTCCTTGTTTATGTCACCCAGTTGATTTTGTCACAGTTTGTTATTGATGAGATAATCAGTGAGGCTGCAGAAAAGTTATTTGAGATCCTGCTGGAGTTTTTTTGAGGCTTAAAAGCACTGAGAGGAAAGCTGTCAGTGCCTATCATAGAACAGAGCTGATTCAAATGCTTCAGACATCAGAAAAAGTATTTTCAATTTGTAACACAAATCTTTTCCCACAATCATTCTTGGAGACTGCAGGTAGGATGCCATTGCCAAGGATAAGGAAAAGCTAGCTCCTTTTTGTATTTCATCCTACTGTAACAATGCATTAATGTGATAAGGATAATCTGTGGTGGGAGTTATGGCTGTAGTCATACAACAGTGTCTTGGAAAGATGCTTCAGCAACATGAATGAGGGGCTGCACAATTTTCCAAAGCATCAATCTTTCAGTTTTGAAGCCTGGTTTCAAAGAGCAACTGGAAATACCCAGCCTAGAACTGGCTTCCAGCTGGAAAGGGCAATAATAATGATAAATGCTTCATTGGAAGCAGCACACTGGGATTAATTGGAAAGTGGATATCCAGCAGTTTGCTTGGTAGGTGCAGTGTGTGCATCGTGCCCTGCAAATGCCATGTGCTTGTTCTCCAGGAGAAATTAACATCCAGTGTTGTACAGCATTTACTAACTAGTCTGGGAGGGGAGTGCAGTATGCTTCCACTGCAATATCTGGACTTTAATCAAAAGTGAAGGAAAGAAAATGTGCCAGTTTATGGGGGGAATCAGAAAAGAGAGGAAGGCTTTCCCTTTTTTTCCTGTTAAACCACAGGGTAGAAGAGGAAACTGGCACGTGTGTGTGTGCATGTGCACCTGTGCCTGTGCCACTGCATTTCACTTGCACCACTGCAACAGCCTCCTTAGCATTTGCAGGGAATAGTGTGCAGGGAGGCCAGTGCTTCCCCAACTGCCAACTGTAGCAACAGCAGCAGAAGACTGTGCAGCCAGCAACTCCTTGTCTTTTCCTCCAGAAAACCACAACGGGAACTTCAAGGGCACTTCTCTTTAAGATGGCAGGGATTTCTCAACTGAAATTGTTCCTCCATTTTCATGTGTTTCAACTAACGACCTGGGAGTTGTGCTGTGTTTTAGCAGGGCACTTGAGCATGTAGAAGAGCAGGGCACAGGATGGGTCCTGCTGCAGCGTCGCGTCCTGGGGATGAGAGCTGCTGCACCATGGTGCAGATGGCAGCGCCATTTTCAGAGCTATAAACAGTATCATTGTCATAGCTCTTTGAATGGTACTGCCATATGTACCGGAAAACCAGCATTTATGCTTGTAAGGGCTTTGGGCCAGCTGGATTTCTCCCCACTTGGATGAAGCCGATTCCTGAAGTATGAGTGAAAGCTGCATGCTTCTTTGGAGTAGTTCCCCCTCAGTACTTATTTTTGAGTCTCCAAGGATCATCACGTCCTCATCAGCCTCCTAAACTGCAAAACCCAAGTGTCCTGCACGTGGAGAGATCGCTGATGCATCTAAAACTCCCTGCTCAGTTCAAGAAGAAGCAGAAAGTTCATGGAAATTTTGATAGCAAACCAGTCAGGCCCTGCATGTTTTTCTTTAGCAAGTATTGTATTTTCACAGTAAAGTGTATTTGACTGAGTGTATATGTCTGTGTGAATGGGTGGGTGGGTTGAGAGAAAGCGCTCATCTTAAACAACCAGTCTTCAGAGGTTGCATACCTTGCCTGGTTGCCAGTGCAGCTCACGTTGTGCTCCCCTCCACTTGTATTGCTGAAGGAATAACAGCCATGTGCAGCAAAGTGAGAAAAGCATGACAGCAAAGGGTGCCACTAGTCAAGTTGATGAGCAGAGCAAAGCCCAGCAGTGCAGCAGCATCTGGGCCATGCTGCCCTGGGAGCTCGGGGGCTACAGTCTGCTCAGCTTGTCCTTGCTGCAAGAGTTTTGCTGTAATGTTCAATTTTTTGCTAACCTAGCTTCTTTTTGGCAAAGAAAAGGGGGAGGCCAGTAGCTCTGGGCTTTGTTGAAAAAGAAAGTAGTACGGCCCTGCAAAGATATGCAGGCAGGTGGTAGGGAAGGAAATTTCCTGTTTATCATAAAGCCATCGCAAACACCGGGATGTTTCTCCAGGAGCAGTCGTCCTGCATTGCACTGGTTCTGCTACGGCATGAGTTTGCACTGGTGTACCAGATTTCCCTGGGCAGTCAGTCACTTTTGAGAGGTGGCTCAGACCATAGACCATAGCTGGGGATGCAGAGAAGGGCCAGTTCACAGGGAGTAAATGTTTATGGAACAAGAGCAAAACTGTAAACTCTTCTGGGCTGTGGCCAAGCCTTTCAGCTGACAAATGCCAGATATCTTTGTTTAACATTAGTCTGATTCCTACTTCAGAACAGCCTGCAGCGATCTGAGAGCCACGGAACTGGGCAATGTGTTTCTGATTATTCTATGTATATAACATCAGCAATAGAGTACAATGACTAACGAGTCCAGGCATTTGTGACAAACGTGCAGTTTACCTGGCCACCCGTTTAGAGATATATTCTAAGAACTAATTAATTATTTCAATTTCTGGATTAAATTATTGTGCAAAACATCCCAGCAAACAGAGAACATTATACAATATGTTACTGTAATTAAATAAAAAGATAACTGAGCTTGAGAGACGCCCGCAACACTTAATTAAGATTAGTTAAGCAACATGATCTACAGCTGGAGAAGATGAAACTGAGCAATTCAAAACTGGCTAGACAAAGTGGCTGTGACATGCTGAATTCATGAAGGCATGTACCAGGAACATGTTGTTCAGTAACGCTGCTATGGCAGCCTCACCAACCAAGTTGATTTAATGAAGTTGTGTTTAGCGCCTGGAACACACCCATTTTTTTGGCCAAACACAGGCATGCCTGTTAAACAACTAGGAGTTAAGACGTTGGCGGCTGGAGGCTTGGTAGCACAGATAAAGCACTGCCAAAATATACAAGATTTCCTTTACAAGCCATCTCTGAGACAGCAGCTAGATTAGTGTGTTCTTAATTTCTCTGATCTTTCACTCTGATAGCAACACAGTTTACCTGTGTAACAGAATTATCACACTCCAGGCAGACCAGCTATATGAAATGGCTGGGAGAAATTAGCATTTCTTAGCCTATTCAGAATGAAAGGAGAATTCCAGTAAGCGGTGTCATCAGTTCTTGCTTCAGGAGAGAAATCCTAAATTGTCTCTCCCATAAAAAGAAAGCAAGCTTAGTTGTTCAGCGTCAAATTAAAAAAAAAAAAAACAACCAAACATTAAAGCAAGCTAGAGATTTTTTTTTTTTACAAGAACTGGGGAATCTGTCCCCAGAAGTCCCCATTTGACCTGTTGCAGTGTCACACCTATTGTGCCTCAGCTGTGATGTTCTCTTGCTATATATGTGCTCAGAACACGCCTGTGTTCCAGGCAGAAATCTGCAGCTACTCTTGGGTTGCCTGATACCTTTTTTTCTCAGCTTCTGGTTTTGCAAACCTAATGCCTATATAATAGATGATGTCAATAGATAGTCTCTCTTCATATTTTAATCTCAGCCATGACAGCCTCATTTTTTTAAAATAGCTGTTTCATTAAGGCATGCATCCTCCTAAATAGTCTGAGGTCTCAGTACCACAATGTCCTGGTTTTGTGTCCTCATAGCATGTTCACAGCCAGTTTGGGAATTCCCACCAGAGCTAAGTGGCAGTATATTACCAACTTTTGTAGCTGAAACCATGTTTTTCAGACTGTTGTTAATCACTGTGAGCTCTTGCTTAGTGCTTTTCAATCACTCAAAAGCTGTAAAGCTCAGCAAGAAAAACACCCTTTGCACCAATATAGTCAGCTGAAATTACTTCCATGTTGGTAACTGAATTGCTTTTTTGGATGGTATATGAGGTGACAAGTCTATCTGGAGCCACCAGATCTGTGGTCCTGTTTGAAAGTAATTTCCCGACTGCATTAGAAACACAGGGCCAGTACAATCACCATCTCCACTTGCAAAATAAGGCTTATTTTTCAGGTAACCCATCCTAGACTCCTCTGCTACACTATTAGGGAAAACACTGAGAGATTTGGCTGCAAGCTCAGTGTGGAGATTATGATGTGTAAATCCATTTGATGGGTCTGCAATAGCAAATGGTCTGGGGGTGAAGTAAGGAGGTGAGCTGGTTGTTGCATCAATGGTGTTTGTGATCGAAAAAATTGTTTGTCATTTTAGGGTGTCTGATCCTAAAAATCTTGTGTTTCCCTGACATAATTGTTGTGACTGAGCACTGAAAACTTTGAGTTTTGTGATCATCTGTTTCCTTCTAATCCTTCCTATGACCATGCAGGTAATTGCTGAGGCATCCTGGGGGCTGGCTGCTCCATGGCTTCCGGAGAAAGCGAGAAATTCGAGGTTGGATGCCTTGGCAAGGTGGCAGGAGAAGCTGCCACCTTGGGCCAGTGTCTTCAGCATCCCAAGTCCTTCACTGTCTTCTGTCTTTCCATGTTGGTGAATTGTAAGGGCGAGACGTCAGTGAGCTCCTAAGACTCTTTTCCTTGTTGTTTTACCCTTACTTTACTGCAGTGTACTGAGCCCGGAGGTTTTCAGTCAGCTCACCATTCCGCGAGCTTAATAGTCAGCAAGACTTATGTCATGAAAACAGGTGTACTGAACTCTGTAACAGGTATAGTCAGCTCTTGTCATGCTGGCTCTCAACACCTTCCGAGCTCCAGGGTCCCTTCTCTCTTGTCAGTTTAATTGCATTTATTTATTTTTGTTTAGAGAATACTAGAACAGAGAGAGGGATAGGCTAGGTGCATCTCCTTCTTCAGATCAGCATTAGCATGCATAACTCTCTGCTCTGTATTTTGTTAGTGCCTTCAAAACAGTACATGTTCCTTTAATTTCTTGCTCCACAGAGTAATAATTAGTTTTTATTTTCTCTGTGTTAATCCTATGTTCAAATCTAACCAAAATATTTCCTTCCCCCTCTCTCACACTGCAATCACTTGTAGTCTCACGCCTCCCTTTCACTAGGATAGAATAGAATAGGTTTCAGTTGGAAGGGAAACTATTCTATTCTATTCTATTCTATTCTATTCTATTCTATTCTGTCAGAATATTCTATTCTTTTAGTGTGAGGAGCTAGAGTAGAAACTCGGAGCTCTCAGGGTCACATCTAGCTTTGAAACAGGAACATTTAACCAGGAGCTCAGTGTTGATATTCTCAATATCACAGGGGATGACTGGAAACTTTTCATTTCATTGCTGTGTATCGTTGAAATCACACTTCTCAAATATGCTCATTAGCCAACGGTGTGACAATGCCCTCCTCCCCAGATAATACTGTTCTCAGATACTAGTTTTAAGATAGCGCAGTTCTGGATGGAAACCAATACCACAATTTAGATACCCAAAGGTAAATATTTGGGTTTGCTCACTTATAAATAATGAGTGATTACTAGCACAAGCAAAGGGCTTAGAGGCGCAGTATGTGGAAACCATATGCTTTGGCCAAATAAGAGATCTCTGCTCTAGAATAAATCATTTCACTTTTAAAAATAATCAGTACTGTCAGACTGTTCTAAGAAGAGCAAAATAATAAACAACAAATGTCTGCAAAGTCCAGCACACCTCTTACTATTTCTCTTGTAAGGGCTAATACACCTTCACATTCTTCTAGAAACTGAGATGAGTTTGCATAAAAAGAGGGCAAAACCTTGTTGTATTTTATACATGTAGCAAGTATCATGCTAATCATGCAGGTATGTGATCTTTTGCTACATTATTGGACAAAGTGCATCTTAGATTGCCTCAACGTAATACAAAGAATCGCAGGTACAAAATTAGGTCTATTTCGTAAGAGGATGGACGGGTGATTATTGTAGTTGAGCCAAACTTAAGTCAGTTACATTTGAAACTTGCTGGCTAAAATGCAATTTTCTGTTCCATTTGCTACATGTATCATTGCTTTGCTTTTTGAAGAAGGGGAACAAACATAAATCTGAGCAACGTTTATTTACCAAAGCAGAGGCTAAGGCAGAGATTTATAAACTATGTCATCTCCTCTGAAGCAGAAAATACAGAGGCCCAGGAGCAACCAAGGAAAGGGATATCACAACCTTCAAAAGTTTGAACTTGCTTGCTTCTGCGCTTTAAATTTGAAGGCAATATATAAAGCAACGGACAGGTAGGGTCTGCCAGTTTTGTGACCCCTGAAAGGTACTCATAACTGCAGAAGGACTAAAAGAAATCACAAAATAGCAGAAGTAGCCTAGTGTTAACAGCAGGTATATGCAGATAAAATATTTACACACACAGGTACAAACATCAAGAGACAGAGACAGAGGGTGACATTCCACCAGCTTATGCCAAGGCTCAGAAAGCTGCAGTATGGTGGGTTCAGTGATGCATCTGAATTACTGAACAGCATCGGACTGTGGTGCTCTGGACATCAGGTCCATAGGTTGAAGGGCTGGGGCCACCAGTGAGAGATTCAGTATGTGAGAGGGGAAAGAAATTGCCTCTGTGGTTAGCCTCGCTTAAGAAAAACAGCTCTGCCTGAAGGAATCAACCTCCAAGGCATCACATGCAGATATTCTCACTGCGGCAGCAGACAGGACAAAAAGTCCCAATCTGATCTCTCCAAAAAAGTCCTTATCTGAATGTTCCCAGCATTCTTTCATAGCTGTGTTTGACTGCTGGAGCAGCGTTTTCTCTTTAAACATCCTCCTTCAGTCTGGGAATCCCGCAGGCAGCTACAGCCTCTGAGATGCCATTAGTTACAAAGACAGGGCAGAGCTCAGCCAGGTAAGCAGATGTCTTCAGGGAAAATGCTGCAAGGACATGGTCAAGGTCCCACCCTGTAAAGCAAACCTGACCAATACAACCTCGTTGGCTCAGGCCGAAGGACGTAAACCAGCATAAACTGAGGAAAAACACAGATGGGGTTTTGCTTACTATATGTCAGTTTTTGGTTTTACATTTGAAGCATTCTTTGTTTAAATAAGATACTGATATTTCTTGTGCTGGATAGACTATAAAGAAATTCCTTAAGCAAGCTAAGAGCAATTCTCATGTAGACAGAAGTTTCATTTGTGGATTGAAGGGAGATTTTGCACCTGAGGCTTGCTGGGACATCCACTCTTCTTCCCAGGCATCTGTGCTTGGATTCTTGTGCTTTCTGAACTACTTGTGCTGTGGAGAATGGTTGTACCTGTGCTAAGAAGTGATGAGACTCTGAAAAAGCTGATCTTCCAGAACAGAATTTGCCACAAGATTTGGTGGCTTTGGGCTTATCTGTCCATCTGAAGCAAATCGGTCTCTTGATTCTGAACCTGTGTGATATTTAAAACATACAATGACTATTGCCACAGCACGAATGACAAGTATATTTATGATCTGTCTTGACAGTTAGCATTCAGATTTATGTACCACATACTTGTTGTGGTTGTTCTCTGTCATTTGCAGGTGTAACTGTGATATGTGACTTGAATGCCCATGACAATATATATTCCACAGACCCATTCCAACGAACTCCAGAGCTTCACATGTGCTTAAAGGACTCAAACTTGGCTGAGTCAATCCAAAGACTCAATATTCATAAAATATTTTTGGATTGTTTTCTGCCAGCATTTCACTTTATGTCAAGTAGAATAAATGACTAGTTTCACCTGAAGCTTAATTTCCCCACCTTGTATTTCTGCAAGGAAATTGAAAACTTAATTGTGTCAGCAGGGGAAGGAATATGACTTTATCAGCAATCATTGTGTGTGTTTCTCCCAGCTGATTGCCAGATAGTTTGATTGCATGTGTTACCTCCTCCTATGATCAAAATCAATACATTGATCAATACAGCTCTTAAGTGTCATGTTCCCATCTACAAGGCATTTGTGTAACAAAGCATCTCAAAAGGGATTGCCTAGGGCTCTTTTTACTTTATGAAACCCACTAGAGAATAAATGTCTGCTTGATTATACTCCTTATTTTCCTGGATTCTCCACACCCTCCCCAAAATTAGAAACTGTTTGCAGCTATGCTCTTTCCTCTTCAGATTTTTTGCCTCTCCTGACACTTGGATAAGTGTCCTTGGACATGGTGTATTCAAATGTTCAGAATGAGCTTGACATTTTTCTTTTGGACATCTTCAGAAGAGATGAGGTTCTGCTTTCTATGATGCTCAGATGAGGAAATTGTTTCCTTCGGCCCTTCTTGCACACAGATGTTCGGAGGGTCCCTGAGCCTGGAGGGCAGCAGTAGCTGGCATCACTCATATGAGATCCTCACTAGCAGATGTCCAGGAACTACTCCTGTTAAGATTGGAAAGGCTGAAGTCAGATAACAGGCTATCATCACAGGATGTTTGGGCATATAGCTAACAGAAAATGGGGACTTAGCAACCTCTGAATCATATTGAAATGAAGAAGCTGTCAAAGGCACCTCCTGTCCTCCCCAGCACACTCCTGAAGACAATCTAACCTAGCTGTGAAATAGCTCTTGGCAGGGAAGGCGGATGAGCAAATGAAGCATCATCCTTCCTGAAGAACAACAGGGGAATGAAAACACAGCCACCAAGCAATATGTACTTATTGGCTTATTTTGGTATTGGTTTTAACCAAGCTAAAAATGAAGAGCAACTGTCTATGAAAGTGATGCAGGGAATTAACGTTTGCAAGTGGGTTGTATTTAGGAGGACAGAGTAGGATGGGGATCACAGAGGGTGTGCTGCTGCCCTCAGCGCACTAAGGGAAAATGTGGTGTCCATTTATCAAACCAAGGCTGTACAGAGGAGAATATGGAGATTTTACTCAAATTAAGCACCCACTTCCAATGTCACCATCTGTGGTATGACATTTAATCCTAATAAAACACTTACCAAGTAAGACTAGTTATGAGCACAGCTCAAAAGTTTGCCATGTTAATGTTTTTCATAATATGACATATAAAGTTTTACAAATTCATACACAGTGGGCTGTAAGAGAGGAGCAGTCTAAAGTCAGGAATGTGCTAGTTAATGCATATCATAGAAACATTAATTGAAAAACCTTGAGGAAGAAGGAAAGACAAGTGGCAACTCCCATTCAACAGAACATGGTGAAACATGGTGTTTGCTATCTGACCTGTCCTTCCCCGGGAGCAGGATGGATAGCTGAGAAAAGGCAGCAGCTACTGTAGCCAAAGAAACTTTAACCTTAGTTAGTAAGACTTACTACAACTTAACCTAAAACAAAATAGATACTAGTTGAGATGTTAAAGGCACCAACAAGGATCTTTATTATTAATTTTAATCTTAACACTGTTTTTTGTTATTTAATTTTTGTGTCATTGTTTCATTACCAGAAAATATAATTTTCAGATCTTACCATTAGGTGCCTTAAGATACATACAGATTCATAACACCACTTTCAGCATATCCAGAAATTACCAGGATACTAACCCATAGACATTGCATAGGCACGTGTGTGAACTGGCCCTACAAAAGACAGGAAAGGATGATACGTACCCTGGTGACCAGAAAACTTACCGGCAGGCTGTAGAGTAGGAGGGAACATGCGTGAGCCCCAGATGCTGTGAGGGAGTTTGTGATAGTTTGCTATTCAGAAAGGAACTTAAGCTAGTGACTGACATTAACAATGTGCATATGCTAGACTTTTGTTATAAAACACATAATTCTTTATAGAAAGTCTTGTTTTGACACATAAAAGTTCTGCTATTGCACACACAAAGTAGACACATGAAATGATGAAGAATTTTTTGCCAGAAGATTTCAACAAACTGCAATTGTCATTTTTCACTGGATATTTCACTGCAGAAAAGGCACCTATTTCCCAGATAGCTGCAGTTCTAACACTGTGGCATATGTTTGAAGCCTGACAAACAAAACTCAGTCCTGGGGCTCACAGCTGCTGGTCTGCAATACATCTGGAAATCATGGTGTCTCTATTGCACAAGGAAACAGCTCCAAGTGTTTTTGCCACTATTTCGTTCCACAGCTTCGACAAATGGCTTGTGTTTTTTTCCTAGCAGATGAAAGATCTAATTATGCCAGTTGAGAGATCTCCATTTATAAAAAAACATTCATTATCTTCCATTTGAATATCCATAATTGATCCTGCTTGTACTTCAGTAATTGAAACACCTTACTTAAAAAAAAGAAGCCTATTATGATGTATCCCATCTGTGGGTAGTTATAAACCGCTCAGTGTGATGCTGTGTATTTCTAACGTAAGCAAGCACTTCCAAGTACTCTCCTAATTATCAGATTTGGGCCTCTTATGAATGTTGTATTAATTATGGTGCAAAAATGAAGTGTAGGCCAAAATCAGCAGGTAATTAGAGCATATAATGTAGTGCCAAACTTAACATTAATTAGAGAGGAATGGAAATACAGAGTTAATGTGAGAAAAAGGGGAAAGTGCCCGTCTTCTGCAGCATGGCATTGAATGGCTTCACTCATTGCTTACTTGTTTACCCTGGTGTTTATAATTAGCAAATGGATTTAGATCACTGAAAACAAATAGCTTCTTTGTTGATTTTAAAGTTAGTTTAGTTTCTGACCTTCAGTGCCCAAGTTTCTGTTTCTCTTGTGGAAACATCAACTATTATAACGTTAAAAAGTTGCAAATCTGTGATGGAAGATGTCAACATCTCTGGACTGACACCATCATCTTGGTTGCTGTGGGGATCCCATGTATTACATCACTAGTCATTGTCACATTTATGTTCATAATATCCAAAGTCCAAGGCCTTTTGCTAAAGTTGAGCAGAATGTCCTGCAGTGGAAAATAGGGAAACTTATAAACATCATTCAGGTCAAGCAGCTGAAAGACAGAAGCATAAGGAGGCTGGGAAAAGAGAAAACTCCAAGCTGGGAGGTAGAACAAGCATCAAGATGACTGTCAGCAAAGCCAGTCAATGATGACATCTGTTAGCACATGAAGTAGTCTTTTGAGGGAACCACTATAGAAACACCCTTTGGATGACCAAAATTAGGCTGGATAAAGTAACAGCAAGTGGTACAGCCCTGTATCAGCAGAGTGGTTGCGTGGGGTAGCTGATAATCTCTGTCATAGAATCATCGAATCATTTAGGTTAGAAAAGACCTTCAAGATCATCAAGTCCAACCATCAACCATGCCCACTAAACCATGTCCTGAAGTGCCTTGTCTACTTGCTTTTTGAATACCTCCAGGGATGGTGACTCCACAACTTCCCTGGGCAGCCTGTTCCAATGCCTGACAACCCTTTCAGTAAAGACATTTTTCCTAATATCCAATCTAAACCTCCCCTGTCACAACTTGAGGCTGTTTCCTCTCGTACTATCACTAGTTACTTGATAGAAGAGACCAGCAGCCTCCTCACTACAACCTCCTTTCAGGTAGTTGTAGAGAGTGATAAGGTCTCCCCTCAGCCTCCTTTTCTCCAGGCTAAACAACCCCAGTTCCCTCAGCCGCTCCTCAGAAGACTTGTGCTCCAGACCCCTCACCAGCTTCGTTGCCCTTCTCTGGACACGCTCCAGCACCTCAATGTCTTTCCTGTAGTGAGGGGCCCAAAACTGAACACAGTAAGGTGCGGCCTCACCAGTGCTGTGTACAGGGGGACGATCACTTCCCTGCTCCTGCTGGCCACACTGTTTCTGATACCGGCCAGGATGCAGTTGGCCTTCTTGGCCACCTGGGCACACTGCTGGCTCATATTCAGCTGGCTGTCAACCAGCACCCCCAGATCCTTTTCTGCGGGAGGAGAATGGACTCCAACAACTCTGAGAGTTATAATACAAAGCTGTTTACTATAAAAATACACTCCAGTTATATATTCCTAGTTTTGCTGATCACGCGCTTACTTGATTATAATTGGTTACATGAAGCAGTCAACGCTCTGTTCATGCGCCTTAAGCTAATACATGATTGGACACTAACTCACCCATCACCACCCTCATCCTGACATTTTCTTCTAAAAATGATCCTACAATTCCCCCTTTTTGTTTTTGAATCACCCATACACCTTCAAAAGCTTTCTCAACAGTTTTGCTAAGCATTTTAAATATACAAGGTATAATCATCAATATTACAATTACAATTAATATCGTCACCCCATGCAAGAGCAAATCTTTGAGTCACTCAGTTATCCCTAATCCTGCCAGCCAATTACTCAGCTCACTATACATTATGGTAAATCTCTCTGTCATTTCTCGTAAGTCTTTGATTTGCTTATGGATTGACGTAGAGTTATCTGATGAATTCATACAGCACATTCCCTCAAATTCCTCACATCTGTGTCCTCTCATGTTTGCAAAGGTTACCCATAGGTTGTGACGGACGTCACTTCTCCAGGGACCTGATGTCACATCGCATAGACATACTGCCATCCATATCAGGGAGGTTTTAACCAAGGTTTTATCCATTTTGATGGGACCCATCGTGTTCTGGTTCCTGAAATGACATAAGCATACCCTCGTCCCCAGGTTATTAATTGAAGAGGGCCTTCCCACTGATTTGTTTCAATGTTTTTGACTTGGACAAGTATCTCCTTATGCGATTCTATTAAATCACCTACCATTGCCTGCATATGTTTTACAATTGGTGGTGTAGATTCTCCCCCAATTAGCCATAAGAAATTTAACACATACACTGCTGTCTGTAATCTGTCTTGCGGTGTAGCCTGAGG